>JANHFL010005162.1:5121-18457 GCA_032468155.1 Oxyrhabdium leporinum
CTAAACAATATTGCTATTGGCATTAGAATAATATATATTAGAATTACATAAGTTTGATGAATGTAACAAATATGATTAATATTATTATTCTTATTTGAACCAAAATGTATGATATCCAGGTGCCACATTGTTTACGCATTGATGTGCATGTGTAAAATAAATAAGTATTAAAAAAAAACTTAACAAAAAAAATTGTGAGCAAAAGAAATAGTATGGTAGATACCCAAATTCTCCAACCTTAGTTGACCTCTCATGTCAATATGAAAGAGCTCATCACATCACTTAGCTCCAGTCTGTCTTCATTCACCCATGGAAGAAAAGCAGCAACAATGTTTAAGACAGTACAAAGACAGATTTTTTTCTAAATCTCTCTTGAAGGATTCAGAGACACTTAATCTTCAATCTGAAATTTCTTCCAAACTGAATGACCCCATTGAAACTTCACATTAACCAGGTTTTAGACTCTATTGATTCAGTTACCCCCAACTATTCATTTTAATTCTGTAAGACATTTTTTCCGCCTGCAGCGCCATAATGTTTCAAATAAAGTAGTTTATCTTTCAGAATTTTGTTCTCAAAACTAGGTCACAGTGATTTCTAAAGGGTTTAGTCTAAGAAAATCTTTCTGCTTCCCAGAGATACAAATCTTAATGAAGAGAGCCAAAAATGTCATTTCTCTGTAGAATAGATTCATAACTGTTTTATCAGTTCATTATTCCATTATTTATAAATCTGGAAAATCTGATTAATTCTTCTACCATCCTTATGTCATTATCTACAAAACACTGCATTAAATTCAGGAACAAATTATAAGTCTATTCAATTCTAAAGAGGTACAGTTTTGATTAAAGGGAGAAGAAAAGTAAAAAAGCTCTTTAAACAATCTCCAAATAAGAAAATAAATTTAGGGCATTCTGTCAATTTGATTTTTCCCCCCTCATTTTTGAAACTTGCCATATTTCTTTGAGACTTAAAAATTCACACACCAAGTGCATTTTTGTGCACATTTCTTATTAAATTACTTGTGCTTATATGTCATTTACATTAATGCAATATATTTTTGTATGGCGTTACCACTATTATATGTGTTTGGCTTGTTTTCAGCATGGGAAATTGGAGGCTGTTTCCCCTGCTATCATGTATAAATCATTATTGTTACTATACATTGATGGTGTACATCTTCTTATTTAAGTGAATTATTGCTTATTAAAGAACAGTTTCACAAAATATGGAGACAGGTTTTTGATGCATGTTGGTTTAATAAATGTAAATTAGTTAAATTCAAATTGAAACTGAAGCTTCTTTGGATAAGAAGCGAAATGTCTTCAAAGAAAAACCAGAAAGTCCAGTTGCCTCTTGAAAAAGCACCTTTGGGACAAGCAAGACCTGGATGACTAAGAATCTCCATAGACATGAATCAAGTACCGTAAATTTCTCCCAATCCTGAGACTCACCATATTTCTCACTATAGATTAAATTGCTGACACAGAAAAAAATTGGAATATAATTTTCTAAAATTTTAGAGTATATATGGCTTGACAAAACACTTTGTCCTTTGACAAATTAAATAAACAATTCCCTTATGTGATGTTATATCTTCATTTTTGTACCAGCCAAATAGCTAATAGAAAATGGAAATTTATCCACTAATATCTAGAAGGTTTCCTTAGATTATTTTTTGATTGCCAGACACTTTCTAATATATCTGCAATGATATGGGCTAAACATTTATTTCTTTTAAAAACACAGCTGATATTGTTTGGATATTGCATTTGGGAACGGGTTTTACACTTTTCTAGTGCTGGCATTGGTTTCTGGACTGTTAATCTCCTTTGGCTTTGGCTTTGTATTTTAGTATTGCATAATCCAAACCTTTGCTCCCTCCTGTCTTCGCAGAAGAATAAATGTATATGCTGCTGTTTAGCTGCTTCATAGCCTGGCTTCAATTAAAGGTCAAAAGAGTGCTTTGCCAACTTCGCCATTTTCATCAATATGAATAATTAATTATTTTAAATGTTACTTTGACTTCTTTTATGAAAAGCAGTGCTTAAAAATTCATAAATAAGCATGCATAATATATAGCACAATTACTTTAAATACAATCTTCTCCGATGTTATCTAATGCATTCCTTATCTATTTTGGGGCAATCATTTTTAAATTGATGGCTTTATAGCTCTTTTATCCTTTATATTGGAAGTAAATATTTCAATTTGGTTCTAACTCTTTGTTAGAAATTAAAAGAAGAAAATGACCCAGAAGTTTCCACGGAGCGCCCACAAATGTAAATCTTAAGATTCAAGATAAAAGCATTTTTAAGAAATGAAATCTTGGGAGTATTTTTTTTTTAAATAAGTCTATATGTACAAGATGCTTCATTGAATTATTACTTTTTTTTTCAGTTGGGCTGGTGGCAGAATAAAGGCCTCAGAGCAGAATGGAAAATAAAAATGCTAATAAAATAAAAAGTAAAGAATGCTCATGGTTTTCACGAATGTTGAGCAATTCTTGCACTAGGGCCCTAGTAGAAAGAGGAATGATTTTTGAGATGACTAAATTTTGTGTGTGTGTGTTTCTTTGTTTGTGTACATGCATGCATGTGTGCCATTGAGACAGCAGTCCTGGCAATTGCCCACACATGTCCCCTGCAGTTTTCTTGGCAAGATTTAACAAGTGTCTTGTCATTGCCAGCTTCCTAGGGCTGAGGTACAGTGACTGACCTAAGGTCCCGCAGCTGGCTTTATGTCTAAGGCAGGACTAGAACTCAGTTTTTAGCCTGTTGCTTTAACCACTAAACTTAACTAGCTATTCCTTGCTTCCTTAAGCAATATTGCAAACTGTAAACAATAATATATATATTTTAAACAATTCATTTTTTTCTAGACTTTGTGATGCACCTGTCATCTCTGAGACAACATTAAAAGAGACATATTAGGAAATGTTGTGCAAAGGTATTTTTAAGATAAAGGAAGATGAATCTGAAGAAAATTGTTTATAAGCATAAATGTACATTTAAATGATCTGGAGTTTGGTTGAATGATGCAAATAGAGATAGGAACTATATTTCTATTATTTGTACTTGGTTTTAATTGATTTTTCTGATTGTTCACTAGCCAGAGACTTGTCTCAGATGGGTGGCTATACAAATAGAATAAATAATAAATAAATATGGGAATCCATATTCAGAGTGCATGTTGGAAGCACAACGAACATCTGCCAGGAATAGCTGAAACCAAAGGCATCTTTATCCAGGACTATGTGCATCTGTAGAGTATACCTAGGCAGACCACATCTGCTTTAGTAGATTCCTAACAAGTGCAATGTTTGCAAATATACTCCATAACATTTTTTTGTTACCCTCAGAAACCGAGTCTCTGCACACTCGTATAAAATTCTAAAGACACAATTCAGATATGATACTTATCTTAGAACTCCAAGATATTTCATTTTCTTTTGCTCGTGGCCTTTGCAAATTGGAATTACACCAACTAGGACATAGAGTCAGCCTTTTTTTATGATGGCACCCTGATTTTCAAATCTGTTACCCAATGGCTTCCTTATTCTTTCTGTGAGTTAAATTTCATCCAGAAGGCAACCTTGTGAACGCTCAAGTTTCCTTTTTCCGCTATGTATTCAAAATGGACAGTGATTAATATTTATACATATATAGCATGTGTATATGAGTACTATGTATGTGTATTGGTATATAGATGGACTAGTGTGCTTACAGAAAAATATGTCAACAAAGGTTATCTTATCTTATCTTATGTAAGGCAGATAAAGCCATGACATAGCAATGTTGATTGAACTCAACTATAATTACTATACTACGTACACAATTCCATGGAAAAGTAATTTAGTAAAAGAGGTGCTGAGCTAGCAATTTAATAGCTACAATTAAAAGGGCTTAGTAGATACATTCAGTTGAATGATAGCTAATACAAGCTGAGTAACTGCTACCTCAAGGTAGATTTATGACCTTCTAGCATGAAATATTGCCTGAGACAGATGATTCATGATGATTGATCACAGAATAACTGATTCTGGTGGTTCACATATTCACATTAGCAAGCGACAACTGTAATTATCACTTGAATGGATCTTAAGAGAGTGTCCAGTGTTCTGCCACAGAGATAAGTCAGTATAAAATTCTATAAGAATATGTGTTACTTGAGTGGCTTAGAAAGAAATAAAAGCTATCATAGTGTAAGCTACAGTGGTAGTCCACAATATTTTGCTGCCATCCAGTGGTGCCATCAGGAAGAAGTCCTGGGCTCCAGTGAACATGAGGACATTCAAATGCAATAGAAGTAGTTTAGATTATTCTGACATTAGTGAAATCAAGCTGACTGTGATTTTAAAGGTGGATGCCTGGCATTCAGAATTTGATTTCATCCATGGAACTGTGGCCCCTGGAAATTTATGAAGTTTTTTAGAACACCTAACTCCATCACAATTCTGAGCAGTTTTTGGAAACAGGTTTACTTCTAAGTAAAATATTTTGGAGTCATTTTTCCATATATGAATTGTATGTTATTTTAAATAATGTTAAAATATGGAATAACATTTTAAAAAGGCATGTTGAGGTAGAATAAAATAGTGTTTTCATTGCTGGGAAGAAACTCTATGATTACAGTAAATATTGTTAATATCAATGATGATAGTCCATAAAGATTAAGAATTGGAAACAGAAATATATATTTATTACCATAGCAAGGTAAAAAAGTGGAAATGGTTAAACTGATTTCTTTATCCAGACAAAATAACATATCTGATTTTGTTTCTGTTTGGAAACTGCTTCTGGATTTTCTGCTTGTGGTGGGGGAAAAATGAAACTCTAATTTTGGTTTTGCTGATTAGATAGGTTCGATGTTATAGAAATGTAAAATGTTGTGCATATGTGTTGTAACCTTCCATGATGATGTTGTAAAAGTCCATGATAACCCAATGCGAACGGGCTGAACACGTATACGGAAATGAGTAAGCAGTAAAGTTGCGCGCGCAAATGTACGCCGTGTAGTTTCTTATTGGCTAAAGATTGTGGCGTGACATGTAACCACACCCATACTTTTCAATAAAAGAATATCCCGGACCTCGGTTCGGGGCTGCTCACCCGAGAAAGAGAACTTGCGCAGTCTTTCTTTCTCCCTCATTAGGCCGGTAATGTGAGTATGCCCGCCACGTGTGGATATAAAAAACCACAGATATGTAAAAAGTTGAGGCCATAATGTTATCTTTTACTGTGCTGAAAAAAGTTAGAAGTCAATGCCTTTTTTTTTTACTTTCCCCCCCTCACCCCCTTACCCCTGTAGTTTGCCATTATTTTTTATTTTTCTTTGTATTTTATATTCTAATAAACTAATAAAACTTGTAAACTAAGATATTACATAATTTACTTTTGGACCTTTTGGCCATTGGGATAAAATGGCAGTGAAATCCTTTTGTTCCATTTTTATCAATTTAGTCTCTATAAAGAAGCTATGTCGCTTCTCTTCAATTCCTGTTGTGACTTTACTGTTTTAGCCAACTGATCCTTTGGTACATGACCTTTCCAAGGGACTGCAGCTATTCATAGGGAATGTCATTGCTGGTGAAATCCAATGCAATGAATGTTTCCATGATTGGCAATTGCTATCCAAGATGGTCCTCAAATATGTTTGGATTGCAACAATGTAATATTTTAGCCACTGGGAGCTTATTTGACTGCTCAACCAAAAGTTCAATTAACCTCTTTTAGTCCTGTCAATTAGCAACAACATTACCTCAAACTGGGCACCACACAATGCATTTCACAAAGTAGGGTAAACATGCATTTAATTCTGCGGAATTTAATGAGCAGGAAGTAACAGCCATTATAGCAGAACTGGTGTTTTTATGGGCTAGAACCTTGCATCCAAATCAAAATTTCCAACAGAATATATTGCAGTGGTAACAGCTGAGGTTGGCTATGATAGAATAAATGAGCTGTTTCTGATATTCATCCACACAGCAAACATAGTTTTAATCCTATGAAAGACCAAGGGATGTACAAAGAGAAAAGTATTAACATCTGATTAGTGCAAATATTCAGATGGGAGATATTTTAAAATACAAAGGCCAGGCTAGTTTTCATAACTAGACTTTTTAAAGTAGACTAGATATACTCCTGAATAACAGGTTTACATTGTATGATTGAAATTGGCTTGCTTTCTTATCCACCTACTCATTTCCTGTGCACAAATAATATATAGCAATGGGTGGAGGATGGAAGAAGAAGGAAGAAAGAAAGCAAAATGCCCGATGATGGCCACAACTATATAAAACAATTAAAGCTAATAAACTTGTTCCTTTTCCTAGGACTTTTTTTATAGGAAAAGACTTATTGGGTGGAAGTTATATTTGAAGAACAGTGGGAAATCTCTCCAATCTTTTTCAGAGCCAGAACATGAGAACTTTGTATGCCAATCATTTGGAGACATATACAGTATCTTGTTTCCTAAAAGCATCCATGTTCATACCAACAACTATTATGCTGAATGCAGTAGTAGGAAATTATAGCAATTCATGGTATATAATGGTCCCACATGTTCTCAAAATGCTTGGTGGTGATTAAATAAAGGTGTGCTTTCCAGGCATATTATCCTTCAATTGCCATTAGCCTCTACCAATGTGACCTGTGGCAGCAGACTGTGGGAACTGAGGTCCAAAACAACTGATTGACATAAGTGGATTTTATTCATATACTTATTTATTCATGTGATCTGCTACCTCTGCTCTAAGGAGTATGACAGCAAAGGATTTAGAAGTTTTGGATACGTTAACAATTGGATGGTTAATATCATGGAGGTAATAAAAATGATCCAGAAGGTACATTTAATCATTTGCTTTTGGTTAGTTTGGGTGGTATTGTCAGTATCCCCATTTCAAGATTAGTTTTTAAATCTTAAAAATCATTGTTCAACTTAGTTGTGGTTTGTTTAGGGTTGGAATACTATCCATTATGATCATATAAGCATTCTGACAGATGGAATTTTGATATTTCCAATTCAGTCCAATGCAAATTCCATTCAAAGCTTCTTTAATTGTGATGAATTACCCAATGAATTTCAATTGTTTAGTGATACCACGTTATGCATATATTTTTTGGGAAATGGCAGTCTAATAAATATACATTTTTTAAAAAAAAATTGCAGATGTATAGCTTTGATTCCTTGGCAGGATGGCTCAAACATTTCAGATTAGTTTCTGTCATTGTCACAGCTAGAGATGTTTACATCTTTTCCCTCCAAACTGGGCTATGAAATCTAAAATCCTAGTAACCTACTTTAGGTACCTGGTATTTAAAATGAAAACAAGTGGAAATGTTTTTAAATGGTGTCATTTAGCAGCAATCTCACTTGGCTTTTGGGTGCACATCAATTACCGTAATCATACTGTTTATACTTTTATTTCAAAAGAAAACAAAATTCTGGAAAAATAAAAAGTAAAAGTGTTTGTAAAAAGGTGGCTTATGTACTGAGCATCTGAGATCTACTATAAGTTAATGAGAGCTAGAGGAACCATTTGGTCTTTAGATAAATTATTTTCCATTGTCAGTTCCAACATTACTATGCTTTTCATAGCATATTAAATTAGAATCCACGGCTATTCAGGATGAAAATGTATTGCATTCTGATTCAGTCTCGCATTTTTATATGACAAGAAATTTTATTTTAACCACTTTGTACTATGAGCTTATGAATATAAAAACAAAACAAAACCTACAGAACTTTCACTGAGGTAAACAAAAAAACAAAAACCCTGAATTTTCTCATCTATTTTCACTTCCCTGAAGCTTGCCTTGATTGAAGAAATAATCTGCAATTCATACATCATGTTTCAAGGTCCATTCATCACCAAAGAAAAAAAACCACCATAAAGCATGTAACCCTGACACAGCATTCACATAGGAGCAGTTCATTTCAAATGAGACATGGAAGTTCTGGGACACTTGAAGACTTGCTGTAAGTTGAAACATCACCTGTCTACAAGGTCAGGTAAGATGTGCAGCATCAGTCTTTTCTTTTTCAGATTGACAGTAAGGAATATTAGCTGAGATACTTTAATCTTCTTAGAGGTCCCATAACTAAATACAATTTGCCAGATGACCTTGAGAGTTTAGAATAATCAAAGCACACATTAAAATCAGAAGAAGGCTATTTCTTTATTGGGTTACTATATGCGCTCTGCATACAATTGAATTTGTTCTTAAAGCTGGATAAATATGGCTTCCTACATTCAATACCATTAGCTTTATTAGTTTGTTTATTTATTTATTTAAGTATTTTACATGTCAACCCTCTCACCTGTTCTAGTTGCTAACTCTTTTAATAAATCAACTGTCCACGCACATTTATAAACCCTGTAATCACATTTTTTTTCTTAAATAAATACATAGTATCTTCATTTAAATATTTTAGAACAGCATCTGATCTACAATGTCATGCTATATTAATATATAGGGTAGGAAGCCCTCCAGCCTCCAGAAGTTACAGAAGTTCAGTCCTCTGCATTCCATCCTGCCTCATTAGACAGATGATTTGGGTCTCCTGGGTTTTATTTTTCAACAAAATCTAGGCTGGCACAAATTCACCAAACCTCCTATATGGATAAGCCAGCTTGAGAAAATCCTCTCTTATTCTTTGCTCCTCATAGGACTGGGTGCATACTTCTACATGGAGGTGCAACAAGATGTTTTATAGGCAAAGAAGGTGACAGAGAGAGAGAGAGAGAGAGAGAGAGAGAGAGAGAGAGAGAGAGGTATGCAAACAAGAATGCCATGGAAAGTATGTGAAACAAACAATGACTAGAGGGTTCCCATGGCAATGAAAGGGGAAATTCTGCTAATTTCTTTTAACTTCATTGTCAACAATTTTACAATAAATATAAGGTGATACCTCCCTTCTCTGCAGTGTTATCTGTAGGAGGAATTAATAAAATACAGATGAGCGTTACACTGGTACAATCAAAGCCCTATTCACGTTTACAGGTGTATGAAGCTGGGCTCTAGTTATTGATAAACACTGTCAAGATTTTTAACACAGATATAGCAGTGGAATTTTGCCTAGAGAAATGTGCTGTTGTAGCAATAAACTAAATTAAAATCACTAATGGTAATGCTGCTCAAATGCTGAACAGCCAAACCATCAGAAGCCATCAGATGAAGTTTATAATTATCTTGGAATTTACAGTTGAATAACATTAAGTGTGGGCAAATTAAAAATGTGATTAGTAAAGAATACCTCCAAATGTGAGAGAAGCGCTAAAGACAAAATTGAATGGTAGAAAAACCATAAAAGCCTTCAATATTTGGGGGCATACTTGTGACACAACACACTGTTGGAATTATTAGCTAGACACAAGCTGAAATGAACAATTTGGGCAGGAAAACAAGAAAGCTAATGATTATTTACTATGCTTATGTTCCTGTAGTGAAATTTATAAATCGTATCTCTCCTGAAGAAAGATATTTCATGTCAAACTATTGAAAAAGAAAAACATGTATTGGCTGATTATGTAAAAGACAGCCAAGAGAACCTTCGACACAAGTTTAAAATTATAACTTACTGAAGAGATAGGAAAGAAAACATGAATATCAAACCTGTATAATAAAAATGGGAACAGAATGCTGGCAAGGAAAATCATTGCATGGTCAATTTCTATAAAAGATTGAGGGGAAAGTGGATAAACATAAAACCTGGCAATGGCTTACGACAGAACATTAAAAAAAGAAACTGAATGTTTGATTTTCTCTGCTCATTCGCAAGCTGTTTGAACTAATGCATTGAATGACAATATTGAAAAAAAATGATTCAAAGTGCAGATTGTGCAAAAAGCAAGTAAATTGCACAAAATGAAAATAAATAATGACATTCATCAAAATGATTGAAACACCTGTAAAAGAGTTCATGTACCAGTAATAAAAAATGGGTGGGAACATAGGATTGGGAAAAAATAATAAAAAATGAGCAGGTTAAAATGTTGTGGGATTATAAAATACAGACTGATAAAGTCTTGGCTCATAACACACCAGATATTTTTGAGGTTGAAAAGAAGAAAGTGTTGATATGGCAATATGAGGGATAATAGAAGACAATGGGGCTCCTCCCCAAGATGGCTGCTGAATGGAAACAGGCTTTTCTTTTTCTCTTTTGCCAATGACCTGCTGATCTTGGTGCCAAGTGTTTGACAGTGTTGCTCCCTGGATTTGAATGGTGGCACTTAGGAATGACCCAAGATGACTTTTGGATGGCTGTCTTGAAGACAACACTAGCTAAGTAACTGGCATGTGTGATTTCACATTGTTGTATATATAATAATAATAGCAACCACTATATTGCTCTCTCTCAGAGAGATGAAAGGTTCAGAAATGTAAGAAAGAAAGAAAGAAAGAAAGAAAGAAAGAAAGAAAGAAAGAAAGAAAGAAAGAAAGAAAGAAAGAAAGAAAGAAAGACAGACACCATATGACAAGGATTAACAACAATTGCACTATCTATTTCTCCAAGTGTAAATATGCTATTTTCCTCCTAATATGAATTTATGGTGGAAAGAACACTAGTTCTTGTCAAGACTAGCTAATGTTTAGCTTTTCCTCCAAATAAATTAATTAGTAAATCCCTGTGAGCATTCTGCGTAATTTCTATTCATCTAGGAAACATTTTCAGAACCAAAAGCTGCACATGTATCATTGCAGATAGGCTGACTTTCCTGCAAGGTTTCATTATCGGGTTCTGACTGATAGGGAAATCAATATGGCTTCTCTTATGCAAACTTTCATGCTGAACACATCAACATCCGCAGGGAAGCTGACTTCATTAGAGAGCAATGTTAGTAGCTGACAGGACTTGGAATGCTAAAATGGAATTCTCTGGAGGCATAATATCTGAACAGAACGATGGTCATCCCAAAAAGCACCAGACTTGGGTAAAAAAGCCTACCCACAGATAACATACTAAGCTTTTTTTTTTTTTTTAAAAAAAGCTAAATCCCTCAACCACCTTGCACATTTAAATAAAGGTAATTTTCATATCCCCATTTTATCTGGCATTTTTCCTACAAGTTTGTTTGTTGTTTGTTTTTAAAAAAATATCCATCAAAAATATCCCAGAGCACAAAACTGCATCAGAAAAAAAAAGAACTCAGTAGATTTGGGTGTTTTTAAGGATTTGCATAACCATAGAAGAAAAAACACAAAAGCTGGTTTGAAATTCTACAGATTTCAGAATGGTCAGATAACTTGTCACCAGTGCTCAAATATTCTATTTGAATTCTTTCAGCGATAAAATTCTTGTCTCTTGGGGGGTTGAGATATTCTAAAGCATGAAGATAAGCTGCTAAGGAGTAATCCAATCCATTTCAGAAATCAAGCTGTTAATCCTTATTTTGGAGACCATTTTCCTGTCTAGAATTTTAATGAAAAGGGGAACTTATCATGAAGGATAATGTGCAGGAATCAAAGGTAGAACAATTTATCATCGCCCTTTTTCAAACTTCTTTCAAAAGAATTTTGGAAACTATTTTTTTTTTTATCCAGTCAATGGCCATTTCCAAATTCAGCAAATGGAGTGTTGACATTATCATTGTTCTTTGATACCACTAAATGTAGAATTCCTATCTGAATTTTACACCTCATGAAACTGAGCACCCAGACATGAACAATTTTCATTCAATTTTTATTCATTTCAATTTGTCTTTAGCAAGGAACAGAATTTTTCTAGCTTATTTGACTTGCTTGTGAATTCTGTTGTAGGATTTCAGAGTATATATTGCTTTAAATTAATTTAGCAACATTAAGAGAGTTTCAGGAGTAAAGCTTCTTAGCAAGGGATTGCAGACTTATTGATGAGAAACAGTTTGTCTCTGAGCTCATGTTTTTGCCAATCCAATGCAATTCATTTGCTTCTTAAGACTTGCTAATAATATCCAGAAATGTATTTCTGGTTTGTATCCAATCATTATCTATATCCAGTCATCATCATCTTTACTTTATCTACAACAAAGTATGTTAATTATTTCACATATACATATGGGGACCCTGAAATACTGGAACTAAAGCTGGACAATGCTGATTATGATGGAATTCACTAACCCAAAATATGAAAATAGAGGAAAAGGCCAAAGAAATGTATTAGTGCCATAAATATATAAATATTTCACTATCAGAACAGAGCAAGAATGTTATGTAATGCTTACAATATTCACATACTGACTTATTGCCTTCTTGGGTACCTTTGTCCGAATGGCCTTAAACTAAGTATTGCACAAAGTAAGGCAAAGGTTGTGCACAGAATTGACTATGGGCTTTCAAAATGATTTTGCTTTATTTTATTTAAAAAGGTCAGTGACATTGTGTTCCACCTCATATTATACCATATATTGTAGATCTACCTTTCTATCACCAAGTCTGGCTGGTTACAAGAAGCCTGCAGGCAAACCTGAGCCATAGTTTTTGTAAAGACCTTTCTGCAAATAGAGAAAAGGGTTCATTGAAAGGTCCTTGACTGAGTTGTGCCATTAAATCTAGACACCTCCTGTGGTGAAGGTGCAAGCTGCTTATAAAGAGTCGCAGATGCAATTTGAGTCCAAATGACCCCCAAAATAGATTTAGTAAATGTCATTCAACACTGCAAATATGTTTTTGGACAATATGACCATCTGAACTGGGTCACAGAAAGGTTCTAATTAAAAAAAATATTTTGAAAATCCAGGGTTGTAAAAGTACAAGATATACTTGCACACTTTACTCCTATAACTATTTGCAATGAGGAAAACAAATGCCTTTGAGTTGTTTTTATGTTTTATTAAAAAAAAAACAGATGAAACCTCAGACTGCTTTCTTTATTGCTCTTTTTCTCCGGAAATGGAAATGTCAAATTCTATAGCACATGTTGAGAATATGGCATTTCTATAATTCATGGTAATCTGATAGTGTGCTGTCAAACGTCTTGTTTCCCTGCGCTGGCTTCCTTTCCTCAAACCAGCAGGAAATATGTGCACCATTTTAAAGCAGAGTTTCCTTCTACCTTCTAGGGCCACCATCCCTAGTTACATGACTTAAAGGCAACAGATTATTGGCTTCCAAGGATAGATAAATTTATCGGTACAAGAGCTCCTTCATTCATAATCCTATACAACAGTACTATAAGATAAGCACGGTAGAAAGAGACACTGTCCTAAAGTCATGCAGTGAGTTCCTTGGTCAAATAGGGTCTTGGGAGATGAATTCTTTGAAGTCCACTCTATTCATGTCTTTCTTTCTTTCTTTCTTTCTTTCTTTCTTTCTTTCTTTCTTTCTTTCTTTCTTTCTTTCTTTCTTTCTTT
>JANHFL010005163.1:7931-20936 GCA_032468155.1 Oxyrhabdium leporinum
GGTAGGGAGTAAAACACAGTCAGACTTACCAGATTGTGTTACTATAGCCAATATTGATAAAGTAATTCTAGATTAGTCAGGGTTTCGAGTTCTTGGTTTGGTCTGCATAGTGAGAATGGCACATATCTAGAGTCTTAAAATCTCTCTAACTTCCTTTTATTTATTTATTAAATGTGTAAAATCACTTAGCTCCAGATAATGTTGGGCAATATACAACATTAAAAATAAGAGAAATCAACTTAATCCTGAAGGGAAACATTCAATTAAAATATAAAATCTCAGTCTCCACCCACTTTAAAGGGAAAACGTGGGTTTTCAAAAGATAACCAGGATGGGGTTCATATAGATCTCTGGGCAGGGAGGAATGAAGGGAATGCTAATCCAGAAAGCAAGCACCGTGAAGTGAAGGCCTGTTTTCTGGGTTCAGTCACATGGCATTTTTTTTTAAAACCATGGAAAGTTTCTTAATCTGTGTGTGATAGTATAGGGCATACAGTTATTATCAGAGGCAATCTCTTAGTATGTTTGTTTGTTTTATTCTAGAAAAATACAAAAAAGAAACAAAATACCAAAATGCCTTTAAAAACACTAAACAAAATAATCTTTAAACTTAAAAAAGGAAACTATAAAAAGAGAGAGGGGGTGAAAGAAGAACGGTTACAGGAACTGGGCATGGCTGACCTAGTGAAGAGAAGGACCAGGAGAGACATGATAGCAGTGTTTCAATATTTGAGGGGCTGCCTATTTTCCAAAGCACTCCAAGGCCGGGCAAGGAATCATGGATGGAAACCTAGAAATAAATTCAACCTAGAAATAAGGAGAAATTGTCTGACAGTGAGAACAATCAACCAATGGAACAGCTTGCCTTCAGAAGTTGTGGGAGCTTCACCACTGGAAACTTTGAAGAAGAGACTGGACTACCATCTGTCAGAAATGGTGTAGGGTCTCCTGCTTGGGCGGAGGGTTGGACTAGATGACCTACAAGGTCCCTTCCAACTCTGTTAATCAGACTATTGGGAGCTCACTTCCAAGCAGCAAACCAAGGAAACCTCGCCATTTAAGAACAGCTGACAACAAACAAGCATACTTAATTACTCCTTTTCAGGGGTGGGCTCTGCCCTAATGACTGGCTGGCTGGGCATGTGACTGTGGGCGTGGCTGGTCATGTGACTGGGTGGGCGTGGCCAACTCAACCTCGCTTCTTTTGCCCTAATTACATGAATAGTAAAATGTTTGAGACTATAATCTAATGATAATTTATTTCTCTGCAATACATATACATATACTGTATATATTGCTTCATATATGAGAGTCATAGAATGTATGAATCCATCTTTACCTTTTTTTAAAAACCAGAAGCTTAAGAGGGCTAAATTTGGATGGCTACCACCAAGGAATCCGAAAGCAAAAGGCTGGACTGGTAAATTAACACAAAAGAGTAGTTGGCGGTCAGTAGAAGACCAGACTCACATTATTATCAAGGAAACTGCAGCCATCCATATCACAGCTCCCCTTTTATAATACTATTTGTCCCCCACACGGACAAGTCAGTGAACCTGATGAAGCTGCTCTTTACTAGTATAACATAAAACACACACACCTGTTTTGTGATTAATTCATCATAAAGCAACTGCTCAACTTCATCCCACTTTCTCTGAAGAGCTTTAGGCAAGGTTGGATAGACTGTAGAGAAAAATGATCGTACTTTGAGTTCTCTCTGGACTGCACTTCCTCAAAGATTTAGTTCACAGAGGCAGAGGATTACAATGCAAGCACGTTTACCATTCGTTTGCTTGTATTAAATACTGCTATCAGCCACATCCTTGCTGGCCGAGGGAACATGAATGAGTGAAAACCAACATGTTTGGGGAGAAGAGGAATCTTATGCTCACTCAAGTAGACAAGTGTTATAACAATTCTTCCCACATGTTAATATGACACAATTATGGTATCCCCGGTTATTTTAAGGTCTAAAACAGACTGTCTGAAATCTTTACCTTTAACAGAATAACCAAGTTCAGCTTGACCAGTACAGAAATGGAAAGCGTAGGTTAGTTTCTCTGATATGCTAATCATTTTGATGGCAGACCTCTAATATCATAGTTCAATCTTTCCAGTGATTTATATGGACATTTTAGCAGCAGTGAATGCTTTTAATTCTTTGATTTATAACTTTACCAATCTCCAAAAACCCTAGACACCACCCCCAAAAAACATGGGGATATGATCACGAGTACAAATGTGTTCCCTTTTCCTCACAAATATTCCAACAATCAAGAGGGTGTTTTCTGTTCCTGGATGCTAATTTATCAGTGTCAGTTTTGTCTAGTGGCTAAGACACCAGACCAGAGACCAGGAGGCAGCATGTGCCCCCCGCCACTGCTTTTGGCCTCCAGAATGCTCCAGGCGGCCTTCCAGGCCCAAAACGGGGCCTCCAGAGTAGTCCAGGAGGCTGTCCTTGACTCAGGTTATAAAAGGGAGGAAAAGTCAAACATTTTACCTTTCAGGCTTGCAAGATTCTGCTACTGTAGCCTATGTCAACCATTTTGTAGTTCTAGTGTTCTTATGGAGTCAGTTTCTTGATCTGTTCTGCCTCATAAGGTGATCAAGTAGATCACGTATTACAAAAACAAAATCACAGAAATGTACGCCTCCCTATTTTTATAGATTATAAAACCGTGTCTGTGGAGGTGCAGTCCCACGTCACGCCCACCATGGCCACGCCCCCCACTGGCCCTCCAAGGTCAAACCCAATCCTGATGTGGCCCTCAATGAAATTGAGTTTGACACCCCTGATCTAGAATGTGTTCATGATTGTAGAATTGATTCCTCCTTAAGAAAGTTACAGTGGCACCTGGGTACTCAACTGCTTTAAAACTCATTAAATTTGGTCCTCGACACATTTTGACGTGAAAATTTGTCCCGGTATTCATTGTTTGTTTGGTACTCAATGTACAAGCTAGAAATTGTCAATGATGGCTGTTTTGTAACTCACTATATTATTCCATATGGGAAAAAATTGCTTGATATTCATCGCTTTTGACACTCATAGTGCCTCCTGGAATCAATTGATGAGGAGTACCAAGCTACCACTGTAAACAAAATTTTATTTATTACATTTCCATCCTGCTCATGTTGCTGATACAGCAACTCTGCACAGTTTACAATCTAATAGAAAGTTTTAAAAAGTAATTAAAATTAGAAAAAATGTATAGAAAAGCTAAAAACCAAGGATCCCTCATTAAGCCCTGAGCTACAAATATTCTCCTTTATGAGCTATGGTGGTGCAGTGGCTAGAGTGCAGTACTGCAGGCTACTTCTGCTGGCTGCCAGCTCCCTGCAATTCGGCAGTTTGAAACTCACTGGCTCAAGGTTGACTCAGCCTTCCACACTTCCAAGGTCGGTAAAATGAGGACCCAGATTGTTGGGGGCAATATGCTGACTCTGCAAACAGCTTAGAGAGGGCTGGAAAGCACTGTAAAGCGGTATATAAGTCTAACTGCTATTGCTATTGCTTTATTGGAATCAATTTTGTGCTTGCTATTATATAATTACTAAAATTATTTTCATTGCTGTCACTAAAAGCTTCATTGTTTGGCATTGGTAATCACTATTGCTACTTCTACTTTATTAGTAAACAATAAATTATGTATAAAGTATCTATTGGCCACCATCACAGTTATTATCATCTCAATTGTTATGAGCACTCAATTGTTATTATCATCTCAATTATTATGAGCACTCAGAAAGTATCATTAATACTCAAGTAGTCATAGATTCTGGAACAAATTCTCACCAATAAAACATTGATTTGTCTCAATTTAATTCTGCAGCTTAAAAGTATCCATGAAAACGAGAGAAAAAAAACCCAAGTAAGAGCAACTCATTTTAGTGGTCAAAAGCTGGTTAGAGCACTTAAAGGGGCAAAAAAGATGCACCCAACTCTGGCTTATCATGTCAAGGGACTGCTACTGCCAGAGGCCACATTAAAACAGATTCTAATCAATCTGGGGTCATTTTTGTTTATTTTTCTAAGCATGAGCTATTGTAAAAATGATAGTCCTCAATTGTCGTTTATTTAGGAAAACCAGATAGAAGCCTTCCTCACATGGCCTGGTTTCCAGACCCTTGAAATGGGCTTTGACCAAGATAAATCAGCATGTATCTTACAACAATCTTCACCCCTTCCTAAAAGGGGCAACTCTGGGTGCCAACAAAGTCTACAGAATTGCTAGTGTTACTGGTTTAGTTGCCATCAGCTTAGCATGGCCTGTGGACTTGTTTGTTAGAAAACTTCATATCAAAAAGCAAGGCTAATCTACAGAAACGCTTAGTTCTTGGGATCATGACATAGCAAGAAATGTTTGGGAACAAAAAATAGTTTGATATAATGGACTTATTGAACATATATAATGTCAAGATTGCAATATAAATTGCATCATTTCAGTTTTCTGCTTTTAATCCAAAGAAGGAATTATTTTCTCACCTAAAAGAGAATGTGGGTGGCAAACAAGTGGAGTTTCAAATGTAAGAGAATAAACACAAGTGCTTGGTTCAGATACTTGAGCCAATCTATTGTTTTTTCCACATACAAGAAGTACCTGTAAGGCAGAGGTTCGAGAACTTATAAAACAGAATTCATAAACTTAACTAATTTCCCTAAATCACATACCAGTCAAGAGAGACCTAATTAACATAATCTGCTCAATGAATATTTGACAGATAAAGAGAAACGTTCTATGTATTACAGGTAAGCTCCTGCAAACTATTCAGTAATGAATATACTTACATCCTAAATAAATAAAGTATATCTAACTAGATTATTAAAAAATGTTTATTGAAATATGAAGTGAAGTATTGAACTAGGAGAAAGCAGACTCAGAATCTGGTCCACTCTCAGCTGCAGAAGCTCATTGGGTAACTCTGGGCCAGTTCTCTATTCTCAGCTCTCCAGCATCACAGGATTATTATTACAAGAAAAAATTAGCAGGTGGCGACACTAATATTCTGCTTAAACTGCTTATAAAAGGTAGGATACAAATCAAATAAATAAATAATCTAGAATGGAAAGATATATGTTGGCTTCTTTATTAGGTCAAATTCTTTACCTTTGTTTCTCTATTTTTTGTTCCACAAGAATCTCCTTCTCTCATCCACATACCAACAAAAGTGTTGTTTTCAATTTCCCATTCATGCCAGATTCTAGGAAATAAGAATGATATACTTCAGATATTTCAAAGGCCACTGGCAGTTTGATTTCAAGTCCAATTTTAAAACAGTCTGCTTAGATCACCCTGATACCAGGGGTAAATCAGGATTAAGCCTTTGTTTATTCTTCTGGATCTCTCAGCAGCTTTTGATACTAAAAACAATGGTATCATTTTAGCAGTGTTAAGGTTTACTTCCAGTCATAGATGCTGATTTTAGAAAGGAATACTACTAACAGCTACTATAGCATTAATCCAAGAATCAGAAGCGAAGTGCACCAATATGCAGCTGACATTTGATGCTTTTCCATTTCATTTATATGAAATCATACTATAGAAATATTGAATTTAGGGATGTAAATCGTAACGGTCCAAATTGACTTGCAACTTAGATTTGTTTGATTAATCTCGCCTTAGTTCAAGGAGTACAAAACATCTTCTCACTGTTATGAAAATTAGCAATGCGTTTACTGCGCAAAGTCCTTAAAATGGATAGTTCTCCTGAAGAAAGAAAAGAAGGGAGGCCAAAATGGCTCTTGCAAGCCAGACTTCCTGCCCAACCCTTCACAATGGCCCCCAAATGGGTCCATTTTAAAAAGATCCTATAGTTGTTGCTGTCTACATATATTTGTTTTATTGTTTCCAAACCTGTGAAGGATTCTTATCCTGAGACGGTATATAAATTGCAATACAATAAATACATCATCAAATCATAGGTAAATATAATGCTGTATTTACGTGAAAGGATTAGTTGCTCCCGAAACCCACTTTTCAAATAGTTAATCTTTAATTTAGGGATTTCCAGAAATTACATCAATTGTTCAGCTATCAATCTCACAAATGATGAAATATGTTACAGCAGTCAAATCAGCTAATTAAAAATCATAGAATCTTGGGCTGGAAGAGACCTTGGAAACCTTCTAATTCAACCTCCTGCCTTAGGCAAGAGTCCTTATTCAACACATCACAGGCAAATGATTGTCCAATCTTTTTTTGACAGATTGAAAAAATATTTTTTTCTTGAAAACCACAATTCTGGAGGCAAGTTGTTACACTGTCTAACTGTTCTGTCAGGAAGTTTCTCCTTAATTCCAGGTTGGATCTCTCTCTGACGAGCTTCCATCGTTTCTTATCCTGCCTCCAGTGCTTTAGAGAATAAATCAACCCCCCTCTTCCCTGTGATGACTCTTCAGATATTAGAAGACAGGTAATATGTCACCCCTACACCTCTTAGACTAAACATACTCCCAGCCAGTGATTGCATGATTTAGCCTCCAAATGCCTTATCGCTTTTGTTTCTGCACTCTTTCTATGACCTCAGCATCTTTTTGTCAGTGGTTTTCCAAACACATTCTTCTCAGTCTCTGTGAGGTACAACACATCCCTGGACAGTTCTTCCTGTAGGTAATGTAAGCCATGGTCTAGAAATTCAAAGTTCTCTTGACAGCACCATCCCTTAAACTGGGGAATTTACTTCTAGAATCCTCTGTTCCCTCATTGGCTGTTGACTTTCTGTTGGAAATACAGATGAAAACACCCCCTGTGCTCCTATCTCTTCGGCTTTCATGCATAGCTCCTCATAATCTTGATATTGTTTTCAGGCTCTTTGTTTATCATTTGCCCCAATGTGAAAGATGAGATAATAACTGGTGGGCTTAATTAATTTTCATCCGGTACTGTTTTAAAACACTGTCTTCAACCCTGGCCCCACTTTCCAACTCTTCTTTGACTTTTTCCAAGCAACCTTTTGCAGTTTGTAGCTGCAACCACATTTGCAAAAACTGTCTTCCCGCCACAATTCCTACCCCTCACTTCCACTTGAGTGTTTTGGTAGCTGGGTACATTACACAACCCCATAAATTACATCCCTAAAAATGACTGATTTTAGAAAACAGTCTAATAACATAGTTGGAAGGGACCGTGGAGGTCTTCTAGTCCAACCTCTGTTCAAACAGGAACCTCTATACCACTTTAGACAAATGGGTTGTCCAATCCCTTCTTTAAAAAACCTCCAGTGATGGAGCACTCACAATTTCTGAAGGCAAGCTGTAACACTGATTAACTGTTCTCGCGGTCAGGAAATTTCTCCTTATTCTAGGTTGCTTGTCTCCTTGATTAGTTTCTATCCGTTGCTCCTTTTCCTCCTTTCAGGTGCTTTGCAGAATAGGTTGAAACCCACCTTCCCTTTCCAAAAATGACAGACCTGTACTCTGAAGTGATACAACTTAATTCAGGTATGCTTTAATTAAATCAAATAGGCTCTGGATGCTTAAATGAGCAATGAGTACATGTTTGGTAATTAACAAGGTAACACATTAACCAGTAGATTTAATTTCTCCTCTTTAGGCAAAGCACACATCCCTATATTCATTCTTAAGCTGAAAAAAATGATAGCTGTTAGCAATTGACCAATCTCATACAGTCTTAAAACTATCACCACCTCTCAGCCTCATTATAACACTAAGTATTCTTTTACAGGTAGCAAATATACGTGAGACAAAACTGTAGAACGTGCTTAGGAAACGTAGCAATTATGGTATTCTGCATCATTTCCATGCAATATTTCTATCTTATCATTTATCATGTCATCATCAAACTGGGAATGTTAATCATCCCCTTAAACAGAGAACAGAATGAGGAAAAGGTGGCTGTGGAGCTGGATCCTTACCCGAGAATCCCGCTGTAGGCATTCCACCGGAAAGTTTGCTCGTGTTGGGTGACGTTATAAAATGGGCAGAACTCGTATTTATACCTAGAATTTCAAAACAAGTCAGAGATTTATCTCCAGCTTTTAGAAGGCAGTGATTTTTAAAACGCACGTCTAATTAAACGACTTACGTAGATTCCACGTAACCAAAGCATCTGCCCGCCAGCCTAAAAAGATGTTCAGGCCCTGCAAAAGGAAGGGGTTTGAAACCCATCAGGGATTC
The DNA here is from genome assembly GCA_032468155.1 of Oxyrhabdium leporinum. Lineage (NCBI taxonomy): Eukaryota > Metazoa > Chordata > Lepidosauria > Squamata > Cyclocoridae > Oxyrhabdium > Oxyrhabdium leporinum. Next base: position 16,069 of record JANHFL010005163.1, read on the forward strand.
CGCAAAACGTCGGGCTGGAAATGACCCTGCAGCCCCGGACCCTCGCCCTGCCCGGCTCACCTGAGATCGGGGAGGGCGCCGCTCTGGGCTGGAGCCGGTTGGAAGGAGGCAGGAAGGGGTTGTTCAGCCTTCTCGGAGAAGGGAGGGGAGAAGGGGAGACAGAAAGACAAGCCTTCAGAACCGCGGGCCGCGAGGACCAAGCGCCGCCGCTCCGCCCAAGCCCGCGGGCCGCCCTGGCCGCCTCACCCGAAGCTGTTGGGCTCCTCCACCACCTTCATCTTCCCGGCGGCCGCGAGTCCTGGAGGGCGAGAGAGAGAGCGAGAGAGACGGGCAGCCAGGGCGGAGGCCCCGGCAGCGCCTCGAGGGCACGACGGGCATCTGCTCACCTCCCGCCAGCAGCGGCAGCAGCAGCAGCAGGAGAGGAAGCGGCCAGGGGAGCCGGAGCGGCCGCCGCCTCTTCCCCTCGGGGTCCCAGGCCGCCATTTTCGCGCCTCCGGAAGCCGCGGCGCGTTCTCTTCCGGAGCCGCTCCCTGCGATTGGCTGAGGGTGGGCGGAGCCATCGGCCCGACCCGGAAGCGGAAGAACCGGAGATGGGCCGGGGACGGCGGCGGCAGCGGCGGGGGGCTCCGGGGCGCCCGGGCGGGGAGCGATGCCTGGAGACCTTCGCGGAGGCGCTGGGCGGTGAGGGCGCGGCGGGGCGGCGGGCGGCGGGCGGCTTCTAGCGCTCCCTGACGCGCCTCCTTTTCTCCGCAGGCTCCTTGGAGGAGGGCGGCGGCGAAGAGGCGAGGGCCGCGGCCGGATCGCAGCCCCGCCGGTGCCCGCTGGCCATGTGGGACCTGGGCCAGTGCGACCGGCGGCGGTGTACCGGGCGGCGGCTGGCGCGGAAGGGGCTGGTGCGGACGCTGCGCCTGGGGCAGCGCTTCGGGGGCCTGGTGCTCAGCCCCGCCGCCGCCCGCTTCCTCTCGCCCGCCGACAGGTGAGCGCCCGCTCCGCCGCCTGCTGCCTTGGGGGCTTCGCCTGCCAGAGGATGCCAGCGGAGGGGCGGATGGGTTGTGGCCCGACGACGAGCACCTCCCGCAGCCGCTGCTTTGTTAAGCTTCACGCGGGCCGGCTCCACCCCCGAAAGCCCCGGGAAAAATCCTGCGCCGCAGCCGCCCACCTGCTTTTGGTGACTGGCATCGACTGACTGTGCCAGAGCCCTGAAAACGTTCTGAATCGCTTATACACACACGCACACAATCCAAACATTTGCGTTACTGGTTTTAAAACATTTGAATTTTTGTGACGCTGCTTTTGTAGAGTAATAACTATGATGGTAGCTTTTCAACCCTTTTTCTCTTGGCCTGCAAAATTGATCTGATTTCCTGACAAGGCAGCAAACTAGAAATATCCCGTATTAAAACTGCAGGTGTATTTTCAGGGAGGTTGTGACCCAGAATGGAGTTGCGGTGATTGACTGCTCTTGGGCAAAGCTGGACAAAACACCATTTAGCAAGATGAAGGGAAGTCATCTCCGGCTGTTACCCTACTTGATAGCTGCAAATCCAGTGAATTATGGACGGCCATGGAAACTTACTTGTGTGGAAGCTTTTGCAGCTACCCTCTGCATTGTAGGTGAGCTGCAATAGATACTGTTTGTATTCCTTATCTTACAGATTAGAAGAATATTTATATATACAAATATGTACACCTATTTGTAGCTGTTTGTCACCTTGGTTGCACAAGTTGCTCTGTCAAGCATCATTTTTTTATTTAATGCATTGATTTATTACTGATCCTGTCCAAGATTCTGAGTGGTTTACTAATATAAAGTAGAAAGAAATATAATAAAATGCCATGATACATAGACTACCAGAGCACAATTCTTGACCCATGGATAAGATAAAATCTCAGATTCAAAAGCTTCATATGTAAGATTCTTTTAGTAACCTTGACTGAGAAGTATATTTCACCAATAAGATATGCAAATTACCTTTGAGATGTTTGATCGTTGCTGAAGTTATTTTCCTTATTTTAGGACACTCTGATCTAGCCACAATTCTTTTGCAAAAATTTAAATGGGGAACAGTGTTTCTTGATCTGAACAAAGATCTCCTGGAGAAATATGCAGCGTGTAGTTGTGAAGAGGAAGTGTTAAGGGTTGAGAATGAATTTCTGGACCATGCCCAAGAAAAAGATGAAACAGGTAGGACATCCTAAGTTGAGAGGGGTGGGTGGGTTTCTGTTTTGAGAAAAAGGGATGGAATTGAATTGGCGAATTAGTGATACTTTTACCCAAATTTTACAGTAAACTAAATATTTGGGTCAAGATAAAGGGAAGAAGAAATTAATCATACACAGAATAGTCCACATTATTTGGACATAATATCTCCCAAATATGGCAATTTGAGTCTTTGTCATTTGTGCCTCGAATAATAACTCTATTGATATGTTCAATTATTTTTATTTTATTTTAATTATTTAATTATTTATTCTGGTTAACATTTCCAGAAATTTTGATACGAGAAAAAGTGAGGAATCTTTTATCCATAATCCATGAGAAATAATAATGGTGAACAAACAGTGGTATCAAGAGCCATAATAAATGTCATTAATGCTGTATAACTATCCCCAAATTCGGGAAGGAGCCCTCTCCCCAGCCCCTTAAATGCCCTCACAAAATTGATGATGATTTATCCCTAACCTGTTCTTTCCAGTCTCCCAATGGCACATTCATCACACCTGTATTTGACTCCATCCCTCTTCCTGCTGGGTAACCTCGTCTCTTTCCTTCCATCTGGGAACAGCATTAGAAACTTTTTTTAAAGTGTCCAAAATAGGATAATTTGAACTTGGTCATCTGCGCCTTGAGTAAGAACTCTGTACTGATATACTCCGTGATTAATTTTTTATTTTATTTATTTTGCTATCCACAGTATTTTCAGAAGTTTTCTGCATCACCAAAGTTCAAAGGCTCCAAAGCTCTTCTTATCCTGCTTCTTTAAAGTCCATCTTGGCCAGTCCCACTCACTCCAGTGGATGATACCTACTACACATCCCATCTGCCAAACAATTTCAGCTGGCAGGGTGAAATTTCTGCTCTGGCCCCAGCTTTTGGAATATTCTCTCACCTGATGTGACATTGGCCCCTGAACTTTCCGAAGAGCCTTAAAATTTGGCTGTGCTGCCTGATCTGTTGCTTGCCATATTACAGCAGGTCTTCTCTCAGCTCCTGTAGCCTTCCAACTTGATAATGACTGGAGCACTAATCTAACTTCATGCTCTAGTACTAGAGGTTCTTGGAAAAGTACGGAAGATTTTCTAAACAGTCTTGGATATTGACAGGTCTACTGCACAGAATTCCATTATACTATATGGGAGATCTTTGATCTCTTTGGAATAAGTTACAGTTCGTTGTCACCTTTTAGCATACCAGTTTGTGGTCGGAGCCTCTTGCTGAGATCTTTTGAAATCCGTGTCTGCTGCCATCTTCAGTGCCTTTACGGATAATGTTGCTTATTTATTCTTAACAGCTCTCTGAAACGCTGTGCTGAGATTTTTGTTGTCTTTCCTGCCTGTGACTTCTGTTCCTTTTTTGGCAATTTCCAGTTTGTTCTAACGTTCAGTTTGCTTTCTTTGTTTTTGGCAGTCTGTTTTCACATTCTTTCTTAACAAGTTATCTAAGTCTATTCCATTTTTTTCTGGTTCTGTATCAGAGAAGTTAAGGGTTTCAAAGCAATTCCTGATGGGTGATTATATTGTGGGATTATATTGTGGGAACGGACTAAATTTCTTCTTCTTTAGCTTAACCTGGAGCTGGCACATGAGCAATTTGTGATGTTCCATTGTCAGCACCTGGCCACCTCTCTTAGGCTCTAATTGAGCTTCTCCACCTCTTTTAGCAATAATAGAACCAATCCGATTTCTATAGCAATAGCACTTATATTCCACTCCATGGTACTTTTCAGCACTCCCTGGGTGGTTTGCAACTTTGGACACAGGCTATGCGTCCATTTATTCAACACCGTCATAATTTTGCAGGTTGAGGGCTGTCTACATGTTTTTTATTGCCTAGTGTCAATTTGTGTTTGATTCATATTTCACTGTGTTGAGTTTTCCTGCATTCACACTTTTTGTGTTCTCTCCACCCCCCACCCCCCTTTAGTTCTGTCTTTGTAACTTTAATTTTTCTTTTCCTGACATCCTGAAGGCTGCAATCCAGCCATGTCATCCATACCAGCCGTTCTCCAAAAGATCCTCAGCTCTTCCTTCTTGTCAGTGCCATCTGATCTGAGAGACCCATCATCCAGCAGTGTATGGTCCATCGTGTTATGTTTTTTATCCATGAAGCTTTCCTGGTAAAAATACCAGAGTGGTTCTGCACTGCCTTCTCCCGCGGGTGCCTTTGCCATTTCCATCCAAGGGATCTTCTGCCTCCAGCATCTTCCTCTATCGCTGCTGCCCAGTGCAGGTACCTGTTTGCTTTAGCAGGCAGCTGGCATGGCGTTAGGGTGACCCTGCTGGAAATATATATCCTTGACATACACTTCCAATGTTATTTGCTTCTCCTTCCCTCCCAGGAGCAACCCGTCACCATAGCGATGCAGTGCTGTGGGATGGGGGCAGCGGCGGGGCGAGGCAGGCAGAACTGAATTAGGATCATTTCAATTATTGTGTTCTGTGGGCCAACTCATTTAAAGATAGTTCTGGTATTTGCTCTTTAATCTTCAGTCCAATTTACTTATCTCTCACATCAGCTCATTGCTATATATTACAATTGGGGCCAACAGATTCTCTCTTTTTTTAGTTGTTACATAGTTGGGGGGGTTCATCAACTGCAGGTTTCCAGCCCTGCCTTAAACGCCATATTGACCCCCACCCCCACCCCC
>JANHFL010005163.1:21036-32605 GCA_032468155.1 Oxyrhabdium leporinum
CATCAACGGCAGGTTTCCAGCCCCACCTTAAAGGCCATATTGACCCCCACCCCCACCCCCACCAAAGCTATTGAAGAAAAATTCAGATTCGTTCCTGAAAATTACTTGGTGAATTCTCCCTCTGCCAGAGAAGCTGGTGGTTTATCATTTATTTGGGATTTATGGACTTAATGTGGAATTTAAATTAATAGTTGTTACCTTACTTTTCTAGAAGGTCAATGGGTGGGGACTCTTATTTTAACAGTCTTTTATGTTTTTCCCCCAGATCCTTTTGATGTTGATTCGGGAAAGGAGTTTTTTATACTCAACGGCCCTTGCAGTACTACAGAGTAAGTCTTTTAAAGGATCCCTTTAAGAGCCCCTAGAGATCATTTGTTATAGAGTAACTCTGATCTCCATTTCTTAGAGCAAGTGCTGCAGATGAGAGCTCCTCTGAGGAGACCCCTGAGGACAATAACAGCAGCAGCAGCAGCAGCAGCAGTGATGAGGACCTGAACACAGCCTGTTCTGGAGCCAGTAAGTCAGCTGCAGGGAGGCAAAAGAGCATTCTCAAAGAGAAGAAGTATCACTGAATTTAGTAACAAGGTTTTGCTCAGAGTTCTTCCCGTCTGAAATACTTCATTCAGCCCATGGGTCTTGTCCATCAATTGAGCTGTTCGATGAACTTCTTTAATACACTGCTTGTAAAATAGATTTTACTAATACAACATCCATATCCTGGTCTTATTTTTTTACTTAGCATCTCAGTTAATTATTATTCCAAGAATTGTTTTGAGATGATGGAGGAAAAACCAGAAGCAACTTCCTTATATCTGACAGCACTACTTTTTGGTTGTTTGCTATTTCAGTTCTTAATATGTTGTGGATGGATAGTTGATAATAAATGCTCTAAACCAAAAATCACACTGGAAACTGGCTTCTCATTGTTTTTGAAGGGGCAAGTGAGTGAAAACAAGACTAGTACATGTTCATCATCCTCTGGTTGGCTAGTCCCAGGAAATGTAAAAGGAAGCAAGCAGGATTGAGTAGAATTGACTTAGTAGGAAATAGAAGAACATCTTGTTAATTTTATCAGAATAACAGAGTTGGAAGGGACCTCAGAAATCTTCTAATCCAATCCCTTGTTCAAGCTATACCATTTTAGACAAAAGGTGGTCCAATCGCTTCTTAAAAGCCTCCAGTGATGGAGCTTTCATTTCCAAAGGCAAAGGCAGCTGAATATTAACTGCAAAGTTAAAGCACTTCCGTTTACATACCTGATTCTTTTATGCAGAAATCAGTACCCCCCTCTGTAGAGCATGCTAATAGGTTTTCTCTGGGCAGCTCAGAAATCTATAGTATATAGATAGTATATAATCATCTATAGTATAAAGCAACAGGTGTCTCTCTTATCACTGAGTTCCTTGATCTCTCACAACATACAATAACATCGACTACAATATGCTTTTGGCTCAGCTTCAGGGGATGAGAGCGGAAGACACTGTTTTGCAGTGTTTCTCCTTTCTCTATGGTGGCTTTTGATTGGTGTTGACGGGTTAGAATTGGACTACAAAAGAATTGATATGATTCCAATCTTCAAAAAGGGGAAAAAATCTGGATCCAGTTAATTGCAGACCAATCATCTTGACATCAATACCTGTGTAAATCCTGGAAAAGAGCATCAATCACAGTTGTCTGACCAATCACAGTGTGTAGCCCTCAATGGAGCTACATTTACATGGAGGAAAGCATGTCATAGGTTCGGTCTTTTGCCTCGTGCTCTTCAACATCTTTATAAATGATCTAAATGAGGGGCTAAAAGGAGAACTCATCAAACTTGCAGATGACACCAAGCTGGGGGAATTGCTTTGGAAGATACGTCTATTCAAGATTCAAAAGGATCTTGACAAACTTAAGCACTGGGACCTATCCAGTAAAGATGCATTTAGTGATGAAAAAAAGTCCCGCACTTAAGAAGGAAAAACCAAATGCATAGGTGTAGACTAGGAGGCATCTGGCTCAACAGTAGAAATTGTGAGAGGGTCTAAGTGTCCTGGTGGATCACTGCTTAAATATGAGTCAGCAGTGCACTGCCGCTGCTATTCTAGGCTGATTCAGCAAAGCGATGACATCACAATCATGGACTGGATAGTTCTGCTTTATACTGCACTGATGAGACCTCACTTGGAATCCAGTTCTGGTGACCACAACTCAAAAAAGATGCTGCGGCCCTGGAGATCGTGCAGAGAAGAGCAACAGAAGGAAAGGGCCTCAAAGCTAAATCTTACAATGAGCAGCCAAGGGAACGATGTACGTTTAGCCCAATGAAGTGAAGGCTGAGGGGAGACATGATAGCAGTCTTCAGTCTTCCAATACTTGAAGGCTACCACAGGAAAGGGCATCGAATTATTCTCCACAGCACCAAAGGGCAGAAGAACGGGTGGCTGACCAGAGTGAGATTCAACCTGGAAATGAGGAATTTCCAGAACAGAACAGTTCATCACTGGAACAGCTTGCCTTCTGGAATTGTAGGTGCTCTATTGCTGGAGGTTTTCAAGAAAAGATTGGACAATCATTTGTCTGGGGTGGTATAGGGACTTCTGCCTTGGGCAGTGGATTGGCCTAGAAGACCTCCAAGATTCCTTCTGGCCCTCGGATTCTGTGAGTCATGTATCCACAGTCTCTCATTGATGGAGCACGGGAGCGGCAATGCACAGTCTCTCCCCTTCAGAGGGAACTCAATTATAGTTCTGAAATGACTATGTCAAAGTGCTGACCCGGTGTCTGGAAACTGTATGGGCGTGGATGTGGAGAACAGATTGGGGCTCAAGAGCAGGGGGTAATAGTGGCCAAAAGGACATCACCAGTTGTGCCTACTTCTGGCTCATAAACTCTTCAGAAAGCAACTTGTACTTTGGTCATCTTCTGATTGGATTGCTAGTCTCTACATGGGACCACCCTTGAAGACCACTTGGAAGCCACAGCTAGTCCAGAATACAGCAGTGTAGGCAGTCATGGGTGAATCACAATATATATACACGTCCTCTGCTGTTTCATGAGTTACACTGGTTACTGTTTGGTTTCTGGTGCAATTTGAGGCACTAATGAATGTCCTTCGTGAGCTCGGGTCCAGCTACCTGAAGAAATTGCCCACTGAGGTCGGAGTAGACACGGTCTGGGTCCTGTCACAGGACCCAGAAAGCATGATGGCGGCTCCTGCTCTGGAAAAATCAATAGCCTGGGAATAATATGGATTTCCAGGTAGATACCTAGAAATCCATATTGTTCCCAGGCTATTGATTTTTCACAATTTGCTGAAAATTGTTCTCCAGGCCTTGGAATTCAATATGTTCCAGTCATCCATCTCTTCTTAGATAAAAGATTTTAATTTTACTTCATTGTGAACCATACTGATCTGGCTGGGTGGTCTCAAAATTGTAATATTAAATAGGAACTAAAATACTGCATTGTAAGATGTTAATCGTATAATAAACCTTCTTTACTTGACTCCAGTGTGATACTCTGAGGGATCTTTCTGCTCTCTGGTGCAAGGGTGTCAAACTCCTGTTGTCACGGCGGCGTCACATGACATACTGGGACTTTCCCCCCTCTTCGCTAAACCAGGCGTGGGCATGGCCAGTGCATGATGCATCCGGCCCAAAGGCCGGGAGTTTGACAGCCCTGCTGTGGTGCCTAATTTGGCTGAAGGTACTAGAGATAACCTTTTTCAGTGCAGCGTAATGAGGCCAAAACTTTGACTTTTGCCATATTATGGACAAATTTTAAATCCAAACCAATTTTTTTTTAAACACTTATAACTCATTGCAGCCAAGGTGTTCTCAAAGTGATAACCTGTTCTATTAAAGCCGGGGTCTTGGGTGTGTCATAAGAATATCATCACTTAAATCTAGCTTCGGGTCTCCGGTGGGGAACGAGAACCCCCAAAAGAATTGTACCGCCAGAGATCCCTTGGCAAACTGCTTGAGAGACCACATGAGCCATCGCTTGGGTTGTTTTTCCTGTTTGACTTTTTGAGGTTTTGTCTCTGGCCAGTTGCCTTCTTTCACTTGATATACTGTTTTCTTTTAATTATCTGTAAGCCACCCAGCATCACTATGACATTGAGCAGCCTCAAAATTAATACCACGAATGGATCAGGTCTCCTGATGATCACCCACAAATACGAAGCAGCATGCATAAAGGAACAGAACTGCAGGGTATGAGTCAGCTGGAGACTGAGTAGAAATTCTCAGCATCACGCTTGGCAACCCACCATCCAAGCAGCAATAGATCTAACATTACTATGAAATCTTTCAGAATGCTACAGTGTGTCACTGGCCGCTTGCATTTGGACGTGAAGAATTTTTTGACTAACTTCAGAACAAAGTAGGCCATTACGATAAGTGGGAACTGGCTGTTCCTTACCAATCCTATAAAAATTGGCTTTTTAAAAAGGCACAACAGTAACAGCTTTTTTTCTGCCTGCAGCTATTAGAGCTAAGAGTGACACACTAACATTAATTTTAGCATAAAATTTTATTCCTGGGCTTTGGAATAGGGCAAATAGCTGGAGCCCATGTGGTTATGGACTGAATTTCCCCTTTTTCTAAAAAATCTCAGCTGACCTCAATTATTTCCTAAACTTGCTTTGAAATATATTTTGTTTGTATATGTTAGCCTGGAGATGCTGCTTAATTGAACAGGGATTCATAACGATTAGGAAAGATGCTACTTTTTGACTTTTCCTTTTGTGCCTGAAAAACACCACAGAAAAGGTATAGAGACAGCAGCAATAAATCCAGTTTGTAGTTTGGGCGCTATTGCCTTCATGATGCAGTAAATCAATATGGCTTTAGATTTTCTGAATGTATCAAGAAAACCTGCATATTCTGCTTTGACCTGTCCACTTTTTCCCACATTTTTGCCTCAGCAATTAAGCCAATCGAGGAATGGTCAGGAAATCCAAACTACGCACACGTAACAGTCCAATGGTGTCCTGAACATGGGTTGAAACCAGAACATTGGATGCTTCTTTCCAAGTCCAGAATGTTTGTTCTCAAAACTTGAAAGTTTTTGGCATCCCCATCAGAAAACCAGGTCTGACTGAAATGTCCTTTTATCTAGGTTTGCCCAAATGTTAGTCTTGCCTGGGAAGATTACGTCAATGGCAAATGTTGTCTAGATTCAGACTAGATTGCTGGTCTTTTAAAGAAGGTGGAAGTGTGCCAAGCATACCTTCTTCCTGATCCAGTGGGGCTCTGGCTTGCTGGAAGTGATTCTTGGTAAAGGGCTTAGGAGGGGTGAACCACATCTTCAACCCTCCCAGTGCTTCAAGTTCAGATAATTCATCCTGGAAAGTCCCCTGACCAGCCTTGGAGGAGAATTGGCATATTTTAGAGTTCTCTGGAAAGTTCCTGTCATGAAAGGATAAGTCTTGCAGGTCCTTAATGGCGCTTTGCTTTTTTCAGTGAACAGATATTAACCTATATTTTAACAGGCATTATTTATAGTTTAAAAAGAGATTATATAGCAAGTTCCAGACCTAACCATAATTTTTTTTTTTGTAAAATCAGAGAATGAAGTAACCTCAATACAAAATTTAACATTTCTCAATTTTTCAAACATTTCTGCTCTTTCCATCATTGACTTTCGTGCAACCACCTACAATTTAACTGCATTTTACAGACGTGTGAAAAGCAGTTAAAATACTTAAAAACTCCTGGATCTCCTGGTATGGTCTGCTGACAGCTACAGCAGACAAAGCCTTCACATCAGGTTGTGCTATCTGCACTGTAGATCGGCTATTTCTCCAGAAGTGGTGTAATAGTGAAGAAATGGGGAAGAAAGAGACAAAAACCTTTATAGAAACAGTTTATTTACTCTAAACAGCAACACAGACAAAACTCCATAAACACAAAGGAGGTGACGCAGAATCAAGATGCGGCTGACTTTGGATCCAAGGCATTTATGCAACAATCTAATTCCTTATTGGTAGAAAACAAAAGGGAATGGAGGACATGTTTTTTTTTTCTTACCAGCCAAGTAGAGGCAAAAAAACAAAAAAACAAAAACAACCCCCCCAAACATTTTAAAGCGTGCCTGCATCTGAGAGCAAAGAAACTAGAGATACTAGTGAATTTATAGAAGTATAAAAGTTTATAGTTTACAGCAGTTGAAATACTGACATCAATATTAAAATAAAAGCAAGTTTTACATAACAATCAAAAATACAAAAGACTGAAGGAAGAGACCCTGTATGAAAAACTGGGGACAATTCAGCAAGTTTAGAACTGTATACAAGTGGTGAATATGGAAAATGGCACACATATAATCCCTTCCCCTAAATGACTATTAATTGTACATAGCGACATTAGATTTGCAAAAGTTTTGTAAACAAGTTCTTGCCAATTAATCCCTTCCTTTAAAGATGTGGATGACAGGAGCTTATGACGGTGCAAACTTCTTGGCTTGTGCTCGAACCCTCTTTTCATATTCCACTCTGTTTTGGCTAAATGTAGAGAAAAAAAAGCTAACGATTCTCTAAAAGATCAGAATCCATAAAGTGTTCTAGATCAGATTCTCCCTAGCACAAAAACCCAGAAAAGTCAAACTTGGTATTTTAAGTGAACTTTCACTGTTTCCCTTGAGATGGAAATTAGACAGGAGTTACAGGCTAGGACTCAAGTACAAGCACTTTAGAACATACCTCCCAAGAATGTTGAGATGCATGGATAGTTTGAATGTCATCCGTTTCAGATGTACAGTAAAATCAGTGTCAAATTGAATGCAATTATTTATAATTTAAGAATGGGAAAGGGGGGATAAGCACAGGAACTCTAAAGGGGAAGAATCCCCAAAAACCAAACCAAAAACCGCTTCATTCGGAACCGATGACCCTGATGCCTCAATCTTCTCTCATGTCCCAAAGGCTTTGGGCAGCAAATTCTTTATTCGTAAGGTAGAAAATGGGCCTCAACTCTTTCTAATTGTGAACACCTAACAGTCTACTAGCATGCAGCTTTTCCACGGAAAAATACGCTTAGAGTAGCTCATAATTTCAGAAAGTAAAACAATGCTTCAAAATTAACTGTTTCAAATTTTTAAAAAAAGTTTTGTTTTTATTTGTTTTCAAATAAATACATTGTGTTTCAGAAATTCTGCTAAACCATTCTGGCCAGACTGCAGTTCAGCTGAACCTGTTAGGAATGGTTAGAATTCAGATTTGCATATCTCAATAGCAACAGCACTTAGGCTTATCTACCTCTCCAGAGGGCTTTCCAGCACCCCCTGGGCAGTTCCCCATGTCAGCCCATTCCTCTTCTTACTGATCTCGGAAGGCCGAGTCAACCTGAAGTCTGTCAGGATTGAACTCCTGGCTGTGGGCAGGGTTAGCCTGTGATACTGCATTCTAACCACTGTGCCACCAGTGTGTATAATTGTGTATATGTAATATAATTATATACAAATATAATTTGTATATAATACAAATCCAGTGTAATCATGTAAATGTTTAATGATGAGGTGGAAAAACAGTTATCGGCAGAAAAGTATTAATTTACCAAATGTATATGCTGCTTAAAATGCTAAACATTAATAAAATATCCATTCAAACTGAAGTCCAATAACATCAAACCAGCTGAGCACCTACCAATATATTTTTAAAAGTAGTATTTCAACAGAAGCCCTGAGTCCTAACAGTAACACTTATTTCCCAATGGCTACCAAAGTGCAGTATTTCAATTGCCTCCTGAATATTAGCAGGGAGGGAGCCATTGTAGCTTCTGCAGGCAGGCAATTTCAGAATTTAGGAGCCATCACAAGGTTATTACGCTATATCTGTTAAAAAGCACAACTTTCCCTCTCTTTACTTTTCCCTTCCATTATATAAAGTAACTGAGTTTAGTAATCACAGTTTGCGGTAGGGGACTGAAACTTGGAATTTTTGCAAGCAAGGTAACTAACTGTGGGGATGTAAACCAAAGAGAAAATATAATCAGAAGCAGAAAGTATTGAAAGGAGGTTGTAAATGGGGTTGCTTGCATAACCTGAATCCTTGCTCTGGAAATTCAGACTATTTGTTAAGGGTGGGCACCCCAGAGGAACCAGGTTTTGCCTGAATAATGGTTTGATTGCTGGAGAAAGTCCAATATGGAGTGAAGGAATGCAGGGTACATGGTCAATTTGGATTAAGAACCAGAAGGCGCCAACTGCTTTCCCCCTTAAAAAATCCACTCGGCGCTTCTCCCTTCCATTCCATACTCAAGCCCACTCTCTCAGCATGGTCTAATTTCTCCAGATAGCATCGCCACTTTCTAACAGTTCTGCTGGGAATAGATTGGACATCTTATTACCTAACTTGCATCTCTGATATTTATCTTGGGATTCTGCCCATGAATGCCTGAGAGAGAATGCCACCTGTTAAAGGAGCTCTCGGCATTGCCTTTCTTTGCCTTTGTAAAGGAAATTACAAAGGGCTCTTGATTATCTACATTTATACAGATTAGGGAGGTATCTACATTATGTCTGTGCATTTACCTGCTAAAAAAATGGGAACGAGTGCAAGAACCTGGGCGAGAAGCCCGGGGTCGAATACATTGACTGGGTTAAAAGCAACAGGCCCTCCCCATCCTCTGCGTGTTATCCAAGTGGTGCTTTGGTGCAACAAGAGTTGCTCACGACCCCTGCTCTGGTCTTGTGATCTCACTTCTTTGGTGGTGGCAAATGACATTCTAGATAAGCAATATCATAAGAGACTCCTCCCTAGAAGAGGTCCAGGAAACAGAATACAGGCAGTCCTCAACTTACAACAGTTCATTTGGTGATCGTTTGAAGTTACAATGGCACTAAAAAAAGTGACTAATGACCATTTTTCACACATGACTATTGCAGCATCCCCACGGTCATGCGATTGACACTCGGATGCTTGACAACTGACGCACACTTATGACAGTTGCAGCGTCCTGGGGTCATGTGATCTCTTTTGCGACCTTCTGACATGCAAAGTCAATGGGGATTCACCTAACAGCTGTTCCCAATTTAACAGCTGTAGAGATTCACTTAACAACCGCGGCAAGAAAGGTTGTAAAAATGGGGCAAAACTTTTGGGGCTCAACTGTGATTGTAAATCGAGAACTACCTGAACAGAATTGACAGGAGGGAAGAACCCCAGAACAGATTCACTCTTTCACGTTTGGGTCAAAATAACATTTGGTCTTATGTAATGACGTTATTTTTCTCTTTGCTTTTTGCGTGTTAAGACCAAAAATCTCCTTATACAAGCATTTCATTCTTATATTTTTTAGAATTTTGGATGATGATTGTTCTGGATTTACACGTTTTTATCTGCATTATTTTCTGTTTTATTACTTTGGTCCTGTTTAATATCATTTGTTGTTGCACTGTAAACTACAGTCGGTTGACTTGTAAGCATGGAGGTATAAATGTAACAGTAAATAATTTCTCTGTCAAAATCTGCAGCCGAAGTGAATGCCTCCTTGAGGGAGGGAGATGGCTCTGACTGTCCTGAAGGAGGCAGTGGCCCACCCCTGTCAGAAGAGGCCATCCTTGGACCCAATATTGGGTCTGCCTCACTTTCCCAACAACTTTTGTACTTCAGATAAATCTTTTTAAAAATGTACGTAACTACACACGCGTATACACACACACTCCTGATATATTACACTGTACCACATGCAACTCCAAGAGGGAAGAGGGGTCCCTACACCTGTCTAAAATGGTTTTAAATGAAGCCTTTGTTCCAAGAGCAGCAGAAAATGAGTATGTTCCATAACCTATTTGAATTTTTAAAAGAATCGTGAAAATGAAAGGAAATTAGATACAGGTAATCCTTGACTTACAATAGTTCACTTAGTGACCGTTAAAAGTTACAACGGCACTGAAATAACTGATTTATGATTGTTTTTCACACTCACGACTTGCAGCATCCCCACGGTCAAATGATCAAAATTCAGACCCTTGGCAACTGACTCATATTTATGACGGTTACAGTATCCCAGGGTCATGTGATCCACCTTTTGTTGCCTTCTGAGAAGCAAAGTCAATGGGGGACTCAGATTCACTTAACCACCGGGTTGCTAACTTAACAAATGCAGTGACTCAACATCTGTGGCAAGAAAAATCGTAAAATGGGCAAAACTCACTTAACAAATGTCTCATTTAGCAGCATACATTTTGGGCTCAATTGTTGGTCATAACTGGAGGACTACCTGTAATTCAGAGACCTAATCCTTGATATGTGAAAAGATGAAACCAATTTTAAACTCAAACTTGATGATCCATGTTTGCTATTAAAAAAAAAGTTGAAAGGCAACTCACCAGTAGATTGTGTAAGCCTCTGCTTGAGCTGGGTCCTGGATATTTGGTTCATTTAGGAGTTCTTGAATTCCTAACAAGATCTAAGAACATAGAACAAGAGAAGTATCACTGTAGACTTTCACCTTGCAAGATCATAGATTAAAATCAGATACATATTTTCATCAAGGCATTAAATATTTACCCTCAGCTGTTAATTGTGAATTTAAAATATTAAAAAATCATTAGGTCTTACAGGTATATAATTGAGGGCATTTGTAGTATGATGCATAAATTAGGTCCATATTCTAATAAAATGCATACTTGTTTAATTGTGATTGCAGGCCTCCAATCCTTATCCTCTTCTAAGATAGACAGACAGACTGTGCCTGAAGGATACACGTTTGGATGGAATAAGGGTGGCTCAAACTTGCCTAGAGAAAGGAAAACTTGGTTCAGATACAAGGCTTTTGCAAAACACTTTTAAAAGCTAGCAAGGCTTCAGTCAATGCTAGGGAGCAAGAATATGCCCTTTGCTTCTATACCCAGTTTGAACTCCCTTCTCTGAAGTACACCGACTGAATTTCTTTTGTAATCCCTTAGATCTTAAAGACTAGCGTCTCTTGAATCCTCCGAATGAGATTTGTTTAGCCAATTTCTTTTAAAAGAGCACTAGTAACTTAAAGACAGTGACAGGAGTTGGATGGAAAAGAATCCCGAAGAAATTTTTTTTTGAAAGAAGCGTAAATTCAAATCTGAAATGCAGCAATTTTAAAAAATTGCATCTAATAGTATTTGTTCCACGCAGCAAAATGTTTATTCAAGCACTTAGGCTCCAAGCCAATTAACAAAACGAAAATGAAAAATCCCAAACATCCGACGTTAAAGAAATATATCTTCAAAAAGAGACAAACACAAAACAGCTCGCGAATCTCTCTGCCCACGTAAAGCTTCAGTAAGCGAGTAACACAAAATAAAGGAAGAAGCAAATTCCGGACAACCGGTTACGCTCGGAGGACTTTTGCACAGGGAAAGAAACGGGGTTTCTTTTTGCAGGAGGACCGTTCTAAATGACGCAGCGCTTGAAACCCCCCAAAGCCGGAGAGATTATGGTCCCCGCTGCCTCTCGCAGGGCGGAGGAGGAGGAGGAGAAAGTCTTAGGCGAGGAGGGGAAGAGCCGCGTTCTTGAGCCTATTGGCACTTTCTAAAGGCGACGGGCGGGAGGGCCGGGGAAAGGAGCCTCTTCCCTTTCGACCTTCGGGGGGGGGGGACGGGGACG
>JANHFL010005164.1:0-10207 GCA_032468155.1 Oxyrhabdium leporinum
GCCTGGCACTGCCGCTGCTTGCTTCGCTCCGCTCCCCGCGCAGTGTCCACGTGTGGCCTAGCTAGCCTCCCACCCACGGCCCCCGGAGCTTGCCTGGTGCCACTGCCTCTTGCTTCAGTCTGCTCCCCATGCAGCGTCCACGTGCGGCCTAGCTAGCCCCCCCCCCACGGCCCCCTCACATCCATTTATTGGGACACCAATGAGTAACAGAAAAACAGAATTGGAAGGGACCTTGGAAGTCTTCTAGTCCAACCCCTGGTCGGGCAGGAGACCCTATACCATTCCAGACAAATGGTCGCCCAATCTCTTCTTAAAAGTCTCCAGTGTTGGAGCACCCACAACTTCTGGAAGCAAGTCATTCCACTGGTTAATTGTTCTAACGGTCAGGAAATTTCTCCTTAGTTTTAGCTTTTTAAAGTTATGGGGATATTTATGGAAATTTACTCTGCTATTCTCCAGATTTAACTGGAAGCAATATTTGATGAGTTGATAGTTTTTCCTAGAACAAGAAATTAAGTCACTGTGCATTTAACTAGGCCTTGAAGACAAAGATTAATCTATACTTCATGCCTGCCTCAGTATAAAGACAGGCTACTTAACCGTCCAGGAAAGCAAGAATGACTGGTGTCATGTTCAGCCTATCCTGCTACAATGATGGCAACTTCCACCTCAGCTATAATGCAAAGTAATGCTATCCCTTTCTACTGGTGCAAATAGGGCAAGTCTACTTCACCAGCTGTGCTTCCAGTAATTCTGTCTTAGATGCCTCCATTTCAATTGGTTAGTGAGTGTTCTGTTGAGCTTACATCCCATACTCTTTGCCTTTAATGAACATTTTATACAGAGCTGGCCTGCCAGCCATGAAAAGCTGGGTCTCCTTCTCCATCTCCCCAGTAGGACCTTGAAATTTGCCTGGCTTTTGGCTTTGCTTTTGAACAGGTTAAACAAACTAAGGTTCAATGTTGTGTATAGAATAGAACAGAACAGAACAGAATAGAATTCTATATTGGCCAAGTGTGATTGGACACACAAGAAATTTGTCTCCAGTGCATAAGCTCTCAGTGTACATACAACAAGTGACAAATCATGATCATAATCACCATAAAAATACATTCATCATAAATCATAAGATACAACACTTAGTGGTAGTCATATGATACTAAATAAGCAATCATTTATTGATTGATTTATTTTTAACTACATAGAATGGATAAAGGTTTCACCAAATTCCCTTCTAGCCCTAGTGATAAGAAGAACTACAAACCTTTTACTCCCCTCCTCTGGTCCTCACATGATCTATCCATGGATGGTGGTGGCAAGGCTACCCTGCATCACTGTGGTTGCAAAGGAAGCAAGCAATGAAATCTGAAAAAAGAATCTTTTCAGCTGTCATCTTTTCCGACCAGTTTATACACAGGGGATAAGTAGTCGAAGGCTGATGTGCAAAAAAGCTCTAGGAGAAGAAAAGATTGTGTTTTCATGATATAACATGTTGTCTCAAGACCCCAAAGGTCTTCATTGCAAGAAGGACAGCTGGCAAGTAGGAATGTAATAGGATATTAATGGGGTACGGCCATGGTCAAAGATGTATGTTATGGTCTTGGACTACATTGCACACCATTCATAGTGGCACCCAAAGATATGATGGGAGATTTGGCCTTGCAAATCAGTAATACAGCATGGCCATAATTTACCACATGCAATTTGCACACATGGCATGTTTTTGTATGAAGAAACAACCAACTGACATTTTGTATGCATGGATGCTGGGGACCAGCTTGTGTACAAGTGCAAAAATTAATGGCCAACATGTACTTAATGGCAACTTCCAGTTTATACTGTACTATATGCCAGATCAGGCAACCATCTTGCCAATGGTTTTGTAGATACTAATGGACATCGGCTTGGTTAAAAGTTAGTGACAGTTGTTGTCATTTAAACTTCAAAAAGTGCAGTATTGCAGGCAAACTCTGCCCACAGCTTGGAATTCGAGCCTCACAAGGCTCAAGGTTGACTGAGTTTTCCATTCTTCTGAGGTTGGTAAAGTGGGGACCCAAATTGTTGGGGGCAATATGGAAATAATGATTACATTGCAAACTGCCCAGAAAGTGCTGTAAAGCACTATAGGATGGTTCATAAGCCTAAAATGCTGTTGCTATTTATGAAGACCTAAACTTTCAAAAGATGCTTTGAAAATCATGCTTTAAGCACATGTCTTCCTGATGCTGCCTTTAGCTCATCCCTAGCCCATAACAAGGCATATTTAACCAGATCCAATGATAATGTGGAATTTTCCATTTTCTCTTGACATAAGCTCTGCTTTATATACCTAGCATTTAGGTAGTTTAAACATTTAAAACAAAACCCCCACAGCCGATCCCATTGTGTTGTCTTCCAAAATAATTAAGAACTTCAAGAAAACTTCCTTGAAAAACACTGGACGTCTTTCCCAACTCTGAAATTCTGGACAGATATTGGTTGTTTCAGAGTATTAGCTAAACATACAAAATCTGTTTTAAAAATTCTTAAAAATATAGATGAATATTGCCCGGTATCTATGCCTATCCTTTATCTTTTTCTTCTCTGCAATGAAAGCAATATCAGCTTTTGAGGGGCAAAGAGTAACAAATTACCATTGCTGTCATATTTCCTTTCTGTAGATATTTTGCATACATCTATGCTAGCCTTTCATTTGATCCAGGAGGATTGATTCATCTTAATATTTTATAATTTTGTAATATTTTATAATGTAAAGAGCAGAGGAGCTGCTTTTTTATTGGTTTGTTTTCATTTTTTAATGTTGAAAATGAAATTAAAAAAACAAATGAAGAGGCTTGCTTATTGTAAGAGGAACTGGATATATTATATTCATATTCATCTTAGAAATCACATGACCATAGAAAGTCCTGGATAATAAAGATTTTTTATTTAAAATAAAATAAGGACTTTATTTAATTCTCCTGTTGTGCAAATGGATTTTATGTATTTTAAAATGAGATAATTTTGATAGATGCATGAGTGGTAATAGAGATATAGTTACTGGAGCCAGACAGTATGAGTTTTCTCCTTCCGATTCTTCTGTTGAAAATTGCTCTGGTACTTAAGGAAGCTAGCAAAAAGAAAATAGGCAGAAAACGCAGAAATCCAATTCAGTTGAAGATAAATCAAGTGATAATTCTGATGAAATACCGCTTGGGAAGGCAGCCGCAGCATGACAAACTACCCTAATATGAAGGAAAATTACTTTGCTCTTTATACAAACCTGGTATTCATCTCTTTATGTAGTTGTTAGTGTATACTAGATAATATTGGTGTGGAATCTTTAATTGCGCTTATCTAGGGAAATCATCATATGGTAGTTCAAAGGAGAGGAGGGGATACCATATGAGAGTTTAACAAGCAGCTGATGGATCATGCTCTCAACATGCAACAATCCAGTGTAAGAACTGTATTCATGCACTTCATCACTTGATTAGCCTGAGCTTGCCATTCATCATAACTCTCCCATTACCACACACAGAGAGATGAGTGGGCTACAGAATAAGGTCTGGTTCATAATAGCTCCTTTTCTGAAACTGTGGCAGGGATAGGGAAAGGGGGGTGTTGTTGTTAAATAAAGCTTGTTATGACATGTGATTGCTAGCCCCATATAACTTCAGGGATGTCCATTGCCTGCCTTTTTTTACTCTGAATGATTAATACTCATCACAATTGTCTCATCCAGGAGCATAGCTAGCAGAGTTGACACCTGGAACAGATCCTTGTTTCTCACCAATAATCAGTTTGGTGCAGTGGTTAAGCATCAAGCTGGAAAAAGGGGGGGGGTGTTAATGAGCTTTAGTCCCGCCTTTTTTTTTTTTAAATAGGTTTTATTTTTATTTCTATACAGAATCTTCCATTACACGGTGTGTCGTCTGGGTACAAAAGTTTACAAAAATAATTAGAGATACAAATCTATTCTCATAACAATATTTGCTAAATTATATAATATATTTTTCATATTATCAATCATCAAGAAAGACTTATAATTCAAGTAGCGCTTTAGTCCCGCCTTAAGCATGACCCAGCTGGGTAACCTGAGCCAGTCATTCTCTCTCTTAACCCTAGGAAGAAGGCAAGGACAAACCACTTTCAAAATCTTTCCCTGAAACTGCAGGGGACAGTTGCCTTGGTTAAGACTAACTAACTTTAAGGCACATTGTTGTCCTCTGTCAAATGCTCCAGAGCACTCTGACCACCAAATAGTTGACTGGTGCATTGGCAGCAGTGACAAATTCCACATCTACTACTATCCTCCTCCTCATTTTTGGCAGCATGCAACTTATTATACACACCTTGGGTGGAATCTCCCCCAACCCTGTCATACTGCTGCCCTCACCCAATCTCAGTACGCTTGTCCAACTATCAAATCACCCATGGTTCCGTCAATTATTCTGGATCCTATGTTGTAATCTTCGTTGTTCAGTACCTTATTTCTACTAATTTTTAGGCTTTTAGAAAACAGGGTTATGACCTGATTCCTTCCTCCCCCCCCCCACATTTTCTTTGTATGTTTCTTCCCCACCCACATGTATTGGAATTATATCTACTATTCTTTTTACTATTCTAGGCAGTGTATTATTCTAGATCACTGCCTATTTGCCAGTGAGGTCTCTAATCTTCAAATTCTTTCCTTCTGGAACCATTTCTTCCTCAATCTGTTCATTCTGTCTGTCTCTCAATACACCATCTAGTCTTAATTCTAGCAAGAGGCTCTTGTAACCATGGTACAAGCAAATCATGGCAATGTTTTTTAATGACATAATCTTTGCCTCATTCCACCCCTTATATGAACTAGCCATAAGTAATTCTTAGCTGTACTGGTGTCAAGATAATGTTTTCCCCTTAAGCTGCCAGCAGGCAATGGAATCACAAGAGGCATACAGCTGTTTTGCTTTGTCACCCGTTATTCTGGAGGTAAGATCACGTGACCAGAAGTGGGTAAGATCAGAGTGGTTGGAGATTTTTACTCCCTTTCCTCCTTTCTAGGTGCTGATCTGTTCCTGTTTTTCTGTTGTCTCAGTAAAGAACTGGAATAGGCAACACCATGCACTGCTCAATAGCACTGCCAGCAAAACAGTAAGGACTTTAATTCTGTGGCCTTTATCTATTTAGCATAAGGATGAAAAATGGACCAAACCCCATCCTCATGGACAGCTAACCAGAACGCAGAGACATCTGGAAGTGGCTTATAGAAAGACAGGAATGGGAATTTCAAGTTAAAAATGCTACAAAATCAATCCATTCTTTCCAATCTGCTTAAAAACAAACAAATATTAGCCAGCTTAAATAATGGATCATTTTTTTCCTGCTTACTGATGATATAGAGAGGAGATGAAGTAGCCAAGTTAGAATAATGAAGCAATTATCCATTCCATATGCCCTTGGGAATGAAACTCAACAGATGAAATACAGATCAGGACTGGCAATGGAAGTAACAAAGACTCTACTAGGCTGAGCAGCTGTAATTAATGGCCATACATACAATCTGGCATAGTTTTATGCTGAATTGGGTAGATAGGATTGTGGAGAAAAACACCTTGTGGGCCTCAAAGGAGACTGCCTGTGAAGTTCCCATGCAGTCTATTTAAGGTAAGCAGGAAAGTCCCCAACTCTAATTTTAACTTAACATGAGACGCTATAGGGCATGGCATGGCCTGTGCCCAAATTAAATCAACCCAGAAGCACAGCAGATAAACACAAGTACAGGTTACTTCTGTGAAAGGTTAGAGATAAGTTGAAAATTATGTGATCCCCTTACATTGAATTATAGTTGTTTTTATTTCAGTCACTTGTTCAACATCTCTTTTTTTTTAAAACAACCAACAACCAATAAGCTATTGTTAATCTTCTCCATTACATTTAATACAAATAAGTTATTATCCATCGTATTTATATCATTTTACCAAATTATATAAATCTAACACTATTACATATCTTCATAACAAATTATCATCTATCATTATTTAGTTCTACCATAGATCAAATTACTCAATAATTCCATATGTCATTTTTATGCCATTCATTCTATTTTAAATCTTTATTACACTGAATTATAGTTATTTTTATTTCAGTTGCCATGTTCAACATTTTTCTTTACAAAAACTCAATAAGCTATTGTCAATCCTCTCTATTATGTTTAGCAAACATACATTTCTTCATATTAAATTTATAATTCGATTATACCATCATTCAAATTTTATTTTTCTACATTGTTATCTATTCCCCTTCTAATCCCATCTCTCTATTTCTCTTTTTTTTAATTGTGTCCCTGCTACCTTAAACCTATTCTCTTTTTTAACCATCATCTCTTAACCGCCTTAAAGTTTTAATTATTCGTTTCTTAGCTTGTCTTCCATATTCTTCTCTTGGGTCTTTATTTCTATCTACTTCTACATCTTGATTGCCCATTATAAGCTTCTCTCTCTTCTCTTCTCTTTTGTCCCCATTGTCCCCGTATTTGATCTGGGTTGCAAATAAATAAATCTAATGGTTGTATGGGGTTTGGCTGCTCAGAACAGGTCATCGTAGGGGATTTAATCCTGCTGAAGGAAAAAGCTGGAGCTATGCAATATATTTGTTATATTTATTGTAAACAAGTTCCATTTCTCAGGTCCTTCCTAGAGGACTAGTGGCAGAGAGATCTTTATTGGTATGGAGAGATAATTTTTTAAAAAACTATTATTTTTGTCTCACCTTTATTATCTTTATAAATAACTCAAGGGAACAAACCTGCTTATTTCTCTTTCCTCCACCGATTTTTGTCTTATATCGGCGCATAGGGCATAAAGGTCCATGTGTCCCATGGGCACGCTGTGAAGGCACTGCATTTGAAACTTACTCATTCTACACAGGAATTAAAAAAAAGTATAGTGTCCATTTTCCAACAGAGAAATGTTGAATCGCATAAAACCAGACATATGATTAGAAGCCCAAATCGCAAGACTATGTCTGAGTTACTTTGGCCATGTCATGGGTGCAAATGCTTTGGAGAAGTCAGTGATGCTAGGAATGGTTAGTGGAACGAGAAGGGCACGCTGGTTTGATAAGATCAGTTGAACATGCAACAACTGAAAGTTGAACATGCAACAACTGAAAGAAAAGCTGTGTTTGGCATGGAGATCACTTGCCTATGAAGTCACCAAGATTTGGAGCCAACTGAATGGTTAAAACTATCATTTGTGTTCATTTCAGATCAAGTCAAAAGTTAAAAAAAGAATTGATGGTTGATAAATCAAGAGACAGATACGGATTAACAGAGTTGGAAGGGACCTTGTAGGTCATCTAGTCTTATCCCCTCACCAAAGCTGGAGAACCTACACCATTTCTGGCAGATGGCAGTCCAATCTCTTCTTGAAAGACTCCTGTGATGAAGCTCTCACAACTTCCGAAGACAACTTCTGTTCCATGATTGTTCTCACTGTCAGGAAATCTCTCCTTATTTCCAGGTTGAATCTCTCCTTGATCAGTTTCCATCCATTATTCCTTGTCTGGCCCTCGTGTGCTTTGGAAAATAGCTTGACCCCTTCTCCTCTCTGGGGCAGCCCCTCCTCAAATATTGGAAGACTGTTCTCCTGTCTCCCCTGGTCCTTTCTCTTCCCTAGACTAGCCAGGCCCAGTTCCTGCAACCGTTCTTCATATGTTTTGGCCTCCAGCCTCCTAATCTTCTTGGCTTTGATTTTGAGAGAAAGCAAGCGGGGAGCTTCCCTTACTTGGAACCTGCCCAAAAACAATATTATTGAACCGTTGCAAATGTGGAACGCTTTAAAAAGAGGACAAAAATCCATACAATAAATTGAAGATCGTTTAACATCCCTGGAAACATCTATTTGCCGTGGTGGCGCAGTGGTCAGAGTGCAGTACTGCAGGCTCCTTCTGCTGCCTGCCGGCTGCCTGCAATTTGGCAGTTCGAATCTCACCAGGCTCAAGGTTGACTCGGCCTTCCGTCCTTCGGAAGTCGGTAAAATGAGGACCCAGATTGTTGGGGGCAAGAAGCTGGCTCTGTATGCTTAGAGAGGGCTGTAAAGCACTGTGAAGCGGTATATAAGTCTAAGAGCTATTGCTATTTTAGGCAGCAAGTAGCTGCAGGCAAGGCTGTAGTGCGGCTGGTGAGTGGTCTTCAGACCCGAGCCCCTTTCCTCTTGATCATTTGGGGCAGCAGCATCTATATGGCCAACCTCTGAAAGCCTGGAGCCTTTTTAGCACAGGTAGTCCTCGACCTATGACCATAAGTGAGCCCAGAATTTATGTCGCTAAGTGAGAAATTTATTTGGCGAATTATGGCCCATTTTCCGACTTTCCTTGCCGCGCTTGTTAAGTGAATCGCTGCAGTTGTTAAAGGAGCAACCCGGTCGTTAAGTGGATCTCGCTTCCCCAGCGACTTTGCTTTTCCGAAGATTGGAAAATACGATCGTGGCAGCCGTCGTAAAGATGAACGAGCTGTCAAGCCTCCCAATGTCAATCACGATGCTACGGCGGTCGCAAGTGTGAAAAATGCTCGTTTTTTTTTCCCCGGTGCCATTGTAAATTTGAATCGGTCACTGAAAGAACCGTTGTAAGGCAAGGACGACCTGCCCTCGAGGTCCACCGCAGGAGGTCATTCTGGGCCACCCGTTTTTCCAAGAAGGGAGCTCAGCGAAATCATGGGCTAGGCTAGGCAGGAACGGGGGCTCTGCAAGGTGAGACCGACGGGGGCTCCGGCAGCTTCCATGGGGCCCCTGGAAGCTGGGCTCTAACCAGGCTGCCCAGACCCGAGGGAGGCGGCCCCTGGGGGCTCCTTTCTGGGTTCGGGATGCCGGCTGATCTGCCTCTTGTTGTCCTTTCAGGCCTGCTGGTCTACTTCAGCTACGGCATCTGGCACAGCAAAGAGAACCTGCGGGACTCCCCGACACAAGACGTCCGAGCCCGCTACGTGGTCTTCCCCAGCAGCAGCCTGGAGGAGACGGTGCAGACGGTGCAGCCCAGGACGGAGCCGGCCCAGGGCCTGGCGGATGCCCAGGAGGGTGGCGAAGAAGCCAAGAGATGACCTGGGGAGGTCCAGAAGAGGTCGCGCTCGCCTCGCCTCTCCCCCCGCCCCGCCCCGTTGCCCTCCAGTCTGGGCAGAGAAAAGCCCTGGCACGAAAGTCTGGGGAGAAATGAAACTTTTACTGCCAAGGGGGGGGGTGGCCCCCGTTGTTCCTCTCTTACCTGGTCCCGCTTCTCTGACCGGAAGACTTGACTCGTGCAGTTGCCGGACGCCCTTGAGAAACGGCTCCTTCCGCTTGCAGCCCAGCTGAGCCGCCCTCTTCCGTGCCCCCTTTTGCCCACTGTCCACTTGCTCCCCTCCCCTTCCTCTCTGAGCTGCCCTCCAAGAGGCAGTGCCTGGCCTGCCATTTCGGGGATAAATCAGCAGAGGAAGGCAGGGTGCGTTACACGCACCAGGACGCTGCCTCTTTGATGGGCTCCGGCAGGGCAGTGACCGGGCTCTCAGAACAAGGGGCTAACTCAGAGGTGAGCGGACTTCCCAGTTTCGGTCTCAAACAGGATCCTTGACCAGAGGTGACCCCGAGCATCTCTCTCTCTCTCTTGCGCAGAGCCTGGGATGTGGTGACCACACCCATCCCGCTGAGAGGGCGTTCAGGCCATCCTGGAACAGGAGGAGGCGTTAAAAAGTGGGATAAGCACACTTCCTCCTGCACAAGCCTGGCCTTGGCCTGGCTTGCGGTGTTTGCCTCCCTCCTGCAGGGTTGCCAGGGGGCTGCCCTCCCGCACAGACCCTCCCTCAAGGGGGCAACGGCACGTGCCCCCTGGAGGGTGCACAGAGCACACAGGAGTGGTGGACCCCCCCTCCAGCGAGAAGGGGCTGCCTCTCGGTCCAGGAAGGAGGGGCCGGAGCAAGATGGAAGCAACATTTGGGGAAAGAGGAAATGCCTGCTAGGACGGAGAAGACAGAAGTCAAATTTCATTTTGGGACGATAATGTAAAGGAAGATCCGGCTTCCCTTTTGGCAGCTTTCCTCGCTGGGAGGGGCTACTCGGGGTTTGTCCTGCCTGTCCGGCAGCCCCATTTCCTTTCCCACTGCACACTTCCTCTGCTTCCTGCTTAACTGTGTGCTGTGTCAGCCTTGAACACTACCTTGGGCCCCTCAAGGCTGCCAGCTGCATATATCTTAGAGGAGTAGGACGGGGGG
>JANHFL010005164.1:26127-54257 GCA_032468155.1 Oxyrhabdium leporinum
CTTTCTTTCTTTCTTTCTTTCTTTCTTTCTTTCTTTCTTTCTTTCTTTCTTTCTTTCTTTCTTTCTTTCATTCTTTTTCAAATTTCTCTATGTCACCTAAATGGTTCTTAGAGTATAGAGGACAACAAGAATAGCCACAATCACAAAAGATGATATTGAATATTGTACTTGCAATACAAACAGATTGTTTATGAGTCTTGGCTGTCAATGGCTCCATTCAAGGAGAAGCTTGTATCCATTGCAGTACAAACACAGCCTGTAAACAATACGTTGCCAAGTAAATAGGAAGGGCCCAGCAGGAAAAAAAGGTATGCGATTCAGGATGAAAGATGAAGATTGTCAGGGTCATACTTTGAAGAATGTACTACTTGTTTCTAGAATATTTTTAGCTGAAATGGCTCGTCATTTATCCTTAAGTAAGGCTGAGAATTGCCTGGTCTATATTTATATCTCAGACGTTGAGAAAGGCTACTTATAAGGAATCCGAGAAAGCAGAGGCAACATTCACCATTTTGTCTTTGATATGAGACTTAGTAGTTTGTAGGAAAATGGAATTTGAAAACCTACAAATACTTGAGTTTATGTCATAGATAGGGTGTCCTGAAGATTAAGCCTCCTCTGCGATGTTTTAGGCCATACAGAAACTATTTCTTTCCTCCCATTCTTTTTGTTTTGCTCAGTGGTAGGAATTTCGGTATCCTCAAGATGTTTTGGATTTCATTTCCCATCAATCCAATTAGCATGGTGAAAGGCAAGGGTCTGGCTACTTACCACTTCTTTTCATAGACCAGGGGTGTCAAATTCAAGACCCGCAGGCCAGATCCGGCCCATGGGGTGCTTGGGTCTAGCCCATGCGGCCCTCCCGAGCTCCATTTTCGCTGGCAGAGTGCTAGAAAAACAAACTACTAGCAAAACTCATATTTGATCACATGAGTAATGTCAAGCTGGCCACGCCCATCCTGGCCACACCCACCCTTGCCCACCCAAGATCAAACACAACCCTGATACAGCCCTCAATGAACTCGAGTTTGACACCCCTGTCATAGACAAAACATTTTGATCTTCTCAGCAAGAACTTTCAAATTCTATCATGGGAAGGAAGCAAAACACTCGACCTGGTTTTAGCCACTCTCTGCTTTTTTTCAGCACTGTTAACTATCATGATTACATTGCTTGATTGTTTCTTCCTCATTTGCATAGCGGTTGACACCTACTAGTAAGAATTTCATGTATGGATAAAATGGAAGTGGCTGCCTCTCAGCTGCTTTATCTTTTGGATAATTTTACCAGCTTTTGTAAGGGATCACATTACACCAACATTTCACTGTGCTTATATTTTACTGATATGATTTTAAAAAGGGCAAAGTTAAGGCAGATGTAATTGTGGATAAACATACACTTTACATGGAGAAGTGTTAGAGAGTTTGGCTTGTTTTTGTTTCTATCATTGCTGGAATTCATTTGGAACCATTACACTGTAAATTAGTCATATAATGGTAACCATTTGTCTGAAATGGTATAGAGTTTCCTGTTTGAGCAGGGGGTTGGACTAGAAGGCCTGCAAAGGTCCCTTCCAACTCTGTTATTCTGTTATTCTATCATAGAATCAGGTAACTGAAGAAACTTTGCTCACTGGATGCAGATCTGAGAAGGCAAGAAAGCCTTAGATAGAATGGGAATTTGCTAGGCACAGGGTTAATAAAATTAATGCAGTTATATTAAAAACAAAATTAGTAAGCCTTCAGCAGCTCTTTAAAATGCATTGCTTCTTACGTTTCATTTTTAGTGAACTAAACGATTAATAAAAGACTTCTTTGTTATCAATCCTGAGCCTATTTAATAAATCATTTTTATGTTTTATCTATTTATTTATTCATTCATCACATTTATATAGCTGCCAATCTCACATATGAAATGTATAGCAAAATATTTTATTTCAGTCCAACCCGCAAAGACAATTCCTACAATTATTGTTTGTCAGCTCTGGCTGCAGGGAACTGTATTTAGAAAGTCAGTGAGTATAACTTTCTATCCTAGGTAATCTTCCTTCCAGAATAGAAAAAACATTGATGCTTTTGAACTTTGGTGTTTAAGCAAATCAGTGCAGAGTTATCGGGACACAAATAACCAGGCTCAAATTTTCCTACTCTGAACACATCTTGTGAAGACTTAGTGCTCTGGAAAAGGCTCTGTAAAGCTGGAAAAAGTGGAAAGAAAAAGAGGACAACCAGCAGTAAGGTGTAGAGATTCAGATATAGGGGCAATGGGTGCACTGTTGAAGATCTGCAGGAGCAAATTAAGGGTAGATCATCATCATAGAGAATATTTCTGTGGTTCCTAAGAATCAACACTGATTTGATGGCACATAAGCAAGCAAGCTTCATCCAGACCTGCTGAAGAAACCTTCAAATGTCTGCTAATATGCTTCCCCTCCTTTTCCGGAGCCCACTGAATATGTTTTGAAAAACCTACTCTCCCTTTCTTCTCCTATCCATCAATGCTGCATCCCTTTAAATACTTTAAATCCTTGTGTACTTGTGACATGTTAATAAATTCAAGAAAAGTACAAACGTTAATAAGCAAAGCATGAAATAAAAGATCGTGAACATTGATGCTTATTCTTTTTGAGAGATGCACCACTACCTAGTTATAAAATTAGTATAATATGAATTGTCTTTTGCAGGAACAACAAAGAAAGTAGTAAAATAAGGATATGGAGTGTAATCATAATTGCATTGAATGAGCTGAATTTCAATTGAAATTCAATATAGATATTGGTGAATTCACAGTTTTGTTTTTTCTTAACTAGTTCTTTGATCTATTTGTTATTTGAAGTGCAGCCTCTAGCATGCCACCCAAAGTCCAAAGGTGGCCCTCATTTCCTCTAAGTTATGAACACTCGAACAAGAAATTTCTGATTCATAGACATTATGGCACAGCATGTCATCTCCACCTGAATGGTCTCCTTTCTAAGGAGAAAACCACTAACAGGGATGGGGAGACTTTGGATTTGTCCAAGCTGAAGATCATGAACCTGCCCTTAGTCCAGCACAAATGATCTCTTTATTTTTAATAGAGAATTATCCTTTATGGAGCTACTGTCATGTGGTAAAACAGTGGATTGCAGTAGTGACAACAACAATTCTACCAAATAATGTTTTGAAATAAATCCTACTTTTGATTCCAGCTCTACTTGAAATCCTGATGCATATGTTGATATCACTTTCTGAGGAAGGCTCAGTGCTGTGAATGCACAAAAACTGGCATCCTTCAAAGTGATGCTTGAAGACATTTTATCCATGGAATGTGCTCACTACTCCTGTCAGTTCAGAAATGTGTGATCACGCAAGTCAGCCACAGTGATGGATGGATTAGGTATTGACAACAACAAACAGTGTAGAGCTGAAGCCAGGGAGCTTTTTGAAACCTGTCTGTCTTGTGACTTTGATTGCATTACTGAGATGCTGCAGTCCTTGAACATAAACAAAACACATCATTTGGGGAAATTAAGAAGTAGCTAGCAGCTTGATAGATTGGGGAAAATAATCTTGTTCTAAATACTTGGAGGTTTAAACAAGAACAAAGAACACAAGCCAAAGAAAATGCTATGTAGTAAAAACACTTATGGTCTCAAATGAAGGAATAAATTAAAATGCCCCAAACCTGGCCTCCAGCCTGAATTAAATGTGAACCTTTCATTGATCATCTTCCACTGTAGCACATTAAATTGTTGTTGTTGAGTCACTAAGTCATGTCCAACTGTTCACAACATCATGGACCATAACACATCAGGTCTTCTGTCCTTCACTGTCTACTGGAGTTTGCCAAAATTCATATTCATTGGGCACATTCAATTGCAAATCCATAATGGTACTGTCCTTTCTATCAATGTATTTGTTGTTGTCTTCATGCAGAGGACAGCAAGAAGTAGTGAGGGAATCTTCATTTTTAATGGAGTATTTTTGGACTCTTCCCCACAGATGAGTTAAATCACACATCTCTGAACAGGAAGAAAACTATACCAGCATCTGATGTCCCCATTGCTGATCTTTATCCTACCTCAATAACAATGTCATCAAATGCCCTTGATGCCCTTATTTTCCATTTGCAGAGCAAGTGAAGGATGGAGATTAATGGATTTCTGTGATTTTGTTTATCTTGACCTCTCAAACATGAACGCCCAGTAGGAAAATGAACTCTCACTCTCCCACACAATGCAGGATTGGGTTGGGATGAAGAGGTGAGTTTTGACTGATGGCTATATCCCTGGTCTAGAGAGCTGATCCCCAGTCTTCCAGGGATCCTTCCCAAGGTCACTCAGCTGTTTTGTGCCTAAGGTGACACTAGTACTTTTGGTCTTCCACTTTCTAGCCTGAACCATAACCATCACACTAAATTGGTTGTCTGTCTTGTCTGTAGGATGGGTAAATTATAATAAGAATTTTAAATCAATCTATCAATCCACTTGATATGTATAACTTAAAGCTTCAGATATGTGGGGGTTTTTTACATTTTTATATGAGATACCAGTAAGTATAAAATATCCCATAACTTACCTAAGATATTCATCCATTAAAGAAATCCATTAAAAAGATGATGTTCCATTTTCAAGTAGAATGAATAGATGTCTGCTGAATTTTAACCTTACAAAACATTTCATCATGACCTGTTATTATAACTGATAACATTGTGCTTCCTCAAATGCAGATGTGTATATATGTGAAACAGTCACCCAAAAAGAACTTGGGAAGATAATTCCTTTTAAAAGAATATGGTTTAAAGTATACCTATGTGCTACAGTGTCACAATCCTCTTATTTCTTCTATCAAGAATAATCCACTTTGCTTCTCAGAATCCATGATGTCAATGGAGAAAAAAAGAGTAGTCCTTTCTTTATGAAATGTTAGAAATTGTACATGGCACTGTTACAGAATATTTATCCAAATTGCCTTCAGAAATAAGAGGGTGGAGTAGAAACAAATCTCTTTCATCACACATTATATCTAGCATACGGACGATCTTTGAGCTACAATTGGAATGGCTGTAACTCGTGAGGGTTCTAAAATGTCACATGACTGATCCAATTTTATGACCTTTTTTTGTGACTGTTGTTAAGCAAACATGGTTATAAATTGAACCCTGCAGTCATTAAGCAATGATGCATGCTGATTTTCAACAAAACTATCATAAACTGCAGTCATGTGACTGAGGGACACTGAAAATGACCATAAATGTGGTCTAGTTGCTAAACACCTGAATAACAGTCATGTGACTGTGGTGGGGAATGCAACCATTGGAACTTCAAATCCAGGTCACAAGTACCTCCCAGGCAGGCTCATTGGAACCTCAACCGGTTGTTAAACAACCAGTTGTAAGTTGAGGACTAGCCAGATTCACTTAACAACCATATAATTCACTGAACAATTTCAATGATTCAGTTAACAACCAAGCCAAAACTTACTTAATAACTGTCTTGTTTAACAATGGACATTTTGGGCTCAGCTCTGGTTGTTAAGTCGAAGACTACCTATACATATATACAAAACCTCTCAAGTTAGGCCAAAAGGTGCTTATATCTCAACAGTTCTTAAATCAAGGTGCCTAAAATCTGCTAACTTAAAGAATGCATAAAAATCTGGGGCCCAATACTCTGTAGAATTGAAATTTCTGTGATGTTCAGACCAGTTTTATTTGCAGTTGTGGCCATTGCCACATTTCCACAGCCATACGATGAAGATTTTTGACACACTGTGCCAGGTTCCCACAAATAAAGTCAATGGGGAAACTGGCAGGTAGCCAGAAGTCAATCATGTTCCCATTATTATTTTTTGCCTGCCTGTGGTCATTCTGCTTCTTTGTTTAGATAGGTACATTTTGCACTGCAATTATCTTTCAACTTATGATATATATTCTTCTTAGATGATTATGGGTTTGTCCTGCATTGAGTAAAAAACTATTGAGCAAAAAAAAAAAAGGATGATTCAATTTTAACTAGTTAGTAATAAATATAAAGAAAGCAGGATTCAAATACACAAATACCATTTTGGATATCTAAACTGAAACATGTAATAGTTTCAGAAGGGTAAACTATGCAAATTCCATCCATTCTTGCCAAGAAATATAGTTTAAATAAAACTTAAAGATGGTTAGCATATCTATGAATCTTGTAGTTTTTGACATGCTGTCTTTCAGAATAGCAAATATTGATTACTGTATACTTCATCAAATTCTATATATTTTTTAAAAGAAATATATATTTGTTAAAGCATGAATCTTTGGATGCCCAGAGTCAGTTTCTGATCAATTCTCGCATCAAAATGAGTGATTTCAAGCTGAGGCCTAAACCAAATATAATGGCTCAAGCTGAGGCCTAAACCAAATATAATGTCTGGAGCATGTCATTTATATAAAGATACAGATGCAACAAATGATCTTAGGGATTGCCTAATTCATCTCTGTACAGAAATTGTATTTTGTGTGAGTGGGGTATTTCTTATGAATAACATTTATTTCCATCTCCAACAATAAACATTGCAAGCATGTAGTAAAGTGAAAGCTGATTGTCCCGGGTTCTTTATGAAACAATTTTCAGCACATTTTTCCTACATCCCACATCATGTGGTCCCACGATAGAGCAATCAGAGGAGCACTTCACATAAGAGGCAACTTTAAAGCATGCTGAGATGATCACACACAGCTAGACTGGTTTCACCTTAAAGCACTGAAAACACATCGTTCCCAGACCAGATTAAAGTTTTCCAAAATTGGGTCAAATATAGTAAGTATACATATATTGTGATCAGAGTTGTGATTCTTACCAGGCAATAACTCTAATTAAATATAAACATCATTTATCAAAGGATAGCACCTAGCTACTTAATGAACTCAACATCTTTCATGTTCAGTTAAGTAGCTTGCATGGACTGGTAAAAAGTATCTTTTCCAGCTTCCCCATTTGGAGAATGCATAGTAATCCTGCTAAGATGTTACGCTAGAGCAGTTTATCTTGTTGTTGCACTCACTTTGATGTTAGTCCCTAATTATTTCTTTACTAAAATAGTTATATGGAGTCATGTGTACCAGTAGATCTCAGAGTAAATCACAATAAGTAAAAATAATGGAAGAACTTGGGAACATTCACCATCAACATTTCTTAAGACCCATACTTCAGGGTGAATAGTCAAGTCTTTGTTTAACATCAAAAGTTTCACCCCTAGGAAGACAGAAGGACAGCCAAAAATGATAAATACATGGCAAGTTATTTTCTAGTAAGTCAGTGATGCTCATGAGATGAAAATGGGTTCTATCTACTATAACAAACAGCCTGCGGGGAGGAAAAAGTTGAGTCTTTGGCTCCTTATTTGTGGGGTACCATGGGGCTCAACATTTTTATCTGTTCTATTTAATGTCTTCATGAAATCACTGTATCAGGTCATCCATCAACATGAGATCTAATATTAATAAGCAGATGATACTCAGTTGAACATCTTGATCCTAGGCTGATCAACAATGTTGTTAGTCTGATGCTTGAGTGCCTGGAAGCATGAAGACCGGGATTGGAAGAAAGAAGCTGAAACTCAACCCTAACCATAATCTTATATCTGGGATTTGCCGTAGAATGGGGCTGTAGGATGGGGCTTCAGATAGAACTGGTACACAATTTGAGGGTACTCTTGAATTTTCAGATTCCGTCCTTGCCCAAAGTTGATTATAATATCTTTCTGAGTTGCCTGGTCAGACTGAGGTTTAGTGCTAATGTTCTATGGTGGTTTCAATCCTCCATGTCATGAAATTCCAGGAAGATAATGTTAAAGAACTACAGCTTGATACCTAAGTCTGTCAGGATTCTATTTTGTCTCCTAGGCTGGAGATTTGGAGATAAGCGAGATCAATATATTGATGATATCCATCTTTCTTGCTTCTCATCTTCTCACCAAGGAAGGCATTTGTAGCTCTTAATATTGCCTCTTGTGGATTTACTTTGTTCTAAAACAGAATGCTACTCCAATCTTAAAAGTTTCTAAGTAGTCTGCATGAGGGAAACCAAGTTGAGATTAAAGCTAAAAAGACAGAGGTACTACTGATAAGGAAAAATTGGACTCTGAGATTAGCTATGAATGGAGTTATACATCATGGGAAAGAGCAGGTTCGCATTTTGGGAGTGTTCATTGATCTCTAGTTTGACTGACTTTGCAAGCAATTGTTACGGTGAGACACATCTCTGCACAATTATGGCTATGGGTTCTACAATTTTAATCAGCCAGATTTAGCACCATTTATCTTTGTTTTTGTTTGGTACATAGAATGTGCAAGATGTGTTTGCCCACAATTCACTTGATAAGTAACTCACCAGTTACTTCTGCCAAGATGGTTAATCATTAATTTATTTATTCTAATGTTTAATTTTTATCTGAATTCCAATTGCATTAACACTATTTGGTTTACATTTGGTGTTTGCTTTTGTTATAAGAAGACATCCTAATTATCAAATGGATGGAAAGGCATTTAACTTCAATAAATATAGTGGGTTTTAAAATTATTTTGTTCTGAAAAATGCATTTAATATAAACCCTGAGACTGATCTGAATGGCCTTCTTTTCTATGGAACTTCTCAAGCAGTTTGTTACCTTGGCAGTGAGCTTATTTAAAGTACATTGCGAACCATTTCATGATATTATAATGGTATAAATAAAGTGCAAGAATCCATCAATCAAATGAATGGAGCTGAAATTTCAGAGTATCTGGAAAATACCAGAAATTAGGAATATTATGTAATTCTTATCTCTTTGTGTGATAGAAAACTCACAATATTAAATCTAAAATTCCAAATTTTGCATTTGTGTTTGTGCTTGTATTTGTACACTGGCTCTGTTTTTCTGCTCTGTTGTAGGCATTTTAAAAAATGCTCTTAATTGGAAGTTTTCAAGGATAATATACATTCCAGCCACTGTTCAGAAGAACTCTTAAAAAAAATAATTGGCTCTTGTTTTTTCTCTTCATAACATTTTGGACCTGCTTGCCAAAACAACTGTTCCAAACCGAAGAGAATAAAATTGGCATTTTCCCCATGTACACAACTTTCTAGAATGCTGTGTGCTTAATAGAATAAACTGTTCCACTACAGCAGAAATCACTCAGAGCTGCTGGAAAACAGAGTCTGAGTTTACAATGACTCGCTTGCACTATTTAGATGGGAGAATAAAAACACATTCCCAGAAATCTGCTGACTTTTGCCTACACCCTCTCCAGCATCAGAGTTGGAAAAAGAGTCTTGGTAATGATAACATTCTTCATATCGGTACTTTACACCACAGACAGCAATTCCAGGCCCTCTTTGGAAAAGGAAAATGTGACATCCTGATACACAAAAAGGTTTAGCTCTCTTTAGCAGAAGTGAAATAATGGAAAATTTCTGAACTTCAGATGTTTCTGACCGTTCGAGTCTTGTCCTGGTACAGACTTCCTAGGTGTGAACATGGAAGAGATTAAATTGGTTCATATTCCACTTTGTTCACCATTTGTCAGAACAGAATTATTAATTAAGCTTTAGTACAAAATGGGTGAAAATTCCTAAGTTGGGAAAAACTGTTGGGAGTTTATGGATAATGTTTCTCCTATGCATTTTGCATCCTCCCAATCTGCTTTGGGACAGATATGAGATGTACAATGGTACAAGCGGCAGATACAGGAGAAAACTTATTCAATCAACAATTTATATTTTCCTAATGAATTCCTCACTCATTATTAGTTTCAAACAAAAGAATAATGGCTTTACTGAACCAGGTCAGGCAGATGGTCATCTGCCACCTATGTTGACTCACAGAAATTACCATGAGCTTCAACTAGAATTCAACTAGAAGCCATGGGCTTATTTTTAGGAGAGACCAGCTATTGCAATTGAGACCTTCTGCCACGGTTATGCAAGCCACTGCAAGCACAGTCAGCAACAGTGTCAGAGAAAGAGGCTGAATCAAACTAAGTTCCTAATTAAAGAGGAAGTACATCATAAAGTATCTAAAAAAGTTATGTATCACAGCAAGGAATTTAGAACTATCTGGTGTTATTGGTTGCCAATATGCTTCTTGGTGCAATTCAAGGTGCTAGTTGTCATCTTTAAAGCCCTTCATGGCTTGGGACTAGGTTATCTGAGGGACCATCTCTTGCTGGTCATGTCTACCTGACCCACTAGAGCAGGGAGGCAAGGAATGTTGTGGGTTCTGTTCCCTAACGAGACACATGTGGCAGGATCCATAAGAAGGGCCTTCTCCATGGTGGCTCCCTCTCTCTGGAACATCATCCCCCCCAGAGATTAGACTGGCTCCCACTCTAACACTCTTTTGGATGGCCCTGAAGATGTGGTTCTGTCAGCGAGCCTGGGGAACCCAGAGCAGGATGGAGCCCATGAAATGGCTAGTATAAATGTATGTTGTTGCTGGAGTGGAGGGTGGGAGGTTATTATTTTATTATTTTTACTTTTGATCTTTTTATTTCTTTTATATGGTGTTTATATCCTTGTAAGCTGCCTTGAGTTGCCATGTGTGAATAGGAGGCAATATAAATTTTATAAACAAACAAACAAGCAAGCAAACAAACAAATATCTGCATTTTTTGATATTGTACTGCTAGCAATTTCTCCAAGAGCATCTTTTATTTCTTTTAACAGGGTATGGTTAGAATGTAACTTGACCCTTTGAACTGAGTTGATGAAACCTCAGCCATTTGTTCCTGAATGTTACAGAAACAGCACAGGAAAGAAAGACTAAAAGAAAATTCTGCCTTTGTTGGTTCAACCAACATATATAGTTTATTTTAGTTATAAGATTTAGTTCATTTACTTATCTCAACCTATATAGATATTGTATTGCAACCTATCAGCTGTGTAAAGTTCTTTATAATTCTACAAAACAGCTGTTTTGTAGTTACTTTGCTAAAAATGTCAGTTAATGAGTGGCCATTATTTACAATTTTCAGACAGCAGATTTTTATTTTTAGAACTCTCCCCCTCCCCCCAAATGGTCGGGAAAAATATTTTCTGCCAGTTATTTCTTCAATTTAAAAAAAAAACAGTTGAATAAATTATGAGACTCTGTGAAAACCTTATAGTAGCTTTTGAACGACAGTTAAATGCAGTTTGAACTTTATTTAATTTCTATATTGTTTATTGCATAACAGAGTGAAAGGGTGGGCTACTTTGCTTGACCTCCTTTCTATGGAAATGGTAACTATAATAATAGCTATCTACTATTGATGTGATCAGTTATCCTGGAGATTATATAGCTTTAATAAAAACATTTAATTTGAAAGACTTCTCTGCTCTCTGTTTGTGGACTTCATCCACCTATGTGGCATAATTGTCTAGTCATCAAACCCACATATTTTAAGATTTATTTAGAGAGGGGAAACCTTCAGATAAAGTGGAAACAATCATTTTGTGCCCCGGATTCAGCAAAGTTTGCCTTCATAAAGTTTAAAAAAATAGTGGGGAAAAGTAAGCAAAGCAATTTAATAAAATAAACCACTTTATTTTGGAAATAATCTTCTCCATCATGTTGTAAACTACCATAGTACAAAAATATCACCAGATATCTGGATTATTTAACATGATATTTAACAGGATGAAGATGGTGATTATAAATAATAATTTATCAATCTAGGGTTACAGAGTCAACTAAACTGATCTGTGTTTGCCCTGGCAAAAGCTAAACAGATGCAGCACGATATATTATGAGATGGTTGAGTCTAATGACTTTTTAAAATATTGCATAGAAAGGGTTGTGGTTAGTATAGATCAGATAATGTTTCTTCATGTGTTCATGTGCTTCAGTTTTTTTCTTTTTTAAATAGATAATTATTATGTCTTAGTAAAATCCTTTCTAGGTTTAAAAGCTGTAGACAAAATGTAAGATCATCATTTACTTAATCTTTAATAATATGATTTCAAATATTATTGGTGAAAACGTATGTCATATCACATAAGTACATGAAAGAGAGAACGAACAGTTCCACAGGCAAAAATGAACCAAGGAGCCAATTAATTAAGTGGTTACAGATAAGTCCCAGATACAACAGTAACTTTAACTTCTTGCTTGTAACTTTTTATAACTTGTTGTCCAATGTGGATGAACAGGAAATACCACATTAATAACAGCTTTGAAAAATAATTGTGAATAGAGAATGAAGGGGCAGGAATTTAAAAAAATGATAGGGGAATATTACTTTATTCTGAATGAGTTTAAGTAGTTAGGTCAGATGGATTTTTTCCTAAGATACTGAAGAAACAAGCTGATGGTCTGACCAAACCTTTATTATTATTATTTTTGAAAAAGCCTTGGATAATAAATGAGGTATCAGATGCTTGGAGGGGAGATTTTGTTCCTATCGTTCCAAAAAGTGGGGAAGGGAGTTGTGTATGAATAGGAAAATTGAGGAAATTACAGACTCTTCTAACATCCATTTCTAGAAACATACTTCAACAGTTCATAAATATATCAGTTCATAAATATATCAGTTTATAAGTACCTGGAAAATAATGCAGTAATTACCAGAAATCATCACAGCTTTCTCAAGAAAAATTTCTGTAGAACAAACTTATCTTGTTGTTTTTTTTTAATCGGGTAATGTCCTTAATAGATAGTAGGAATGTCATTGACATAACATATCTTGATTTCAGCCAAACAAGAAGCACATGACCAGCTGATTAGC
This sequence comes from Oxyrhabdium leporinum, assembly GCA_032468155.1. NCBI lineage: Eukaryota > Metazoa > Chordata > Lepidosauria > Squamata > Cyclocoridae > Oxyrhabdium > Oxyrhabdium leporinum. The sequence continues at coordinate 38,830 of JANHFL010005164.1, forward strand.
TAGTTAGTTAAATATGGGCTGGGCAACATAACAATCAGGGAAACCTCTGTAGTCCTTTTTCCTTCTTCTTGCTCATTAAATTAATAAACTCAAGTGTCCTTTATTTTAATCCTTTAATCCAATAACAAGGAGAATAGAAGCCAGATTTTTTAGATCATTGTTCAAACAGTGAGATCACACTAACAAAAAAGCAAAAGTTGATTCTTTGTTTAGAAAGAAAGAAAGAAAGAAAGAAAGAAAGAAAGAAAGAAAGAAAGAAAGAAAGAAGCAGTTACATAACATAGCAGCTTTCTAAAATATTTTGTTTAAACTTAATGCTGAGCAAGTCTGATGAGATAGTTAGGATCTGTTATGTATTACCAGCATGAAGCTCCAGATTGACAGTTTATAGTCTTAAATCCTCTTTTCTTTTCCATAAATGAGGTACTAAAGTAAACAGTTCATATGTTATGAAATGACTAAGATATGAAGCTTACAATTGTAGTGGAGTTTAAAGTAAGCATTTGATGAAATGAAAAGTGAGACAAGGATATTTTTACTAATTTCTGAGTAGAGCATGTTTATCAGCTCAGTAACTGATTCTCAGATCATTTTTGAGCACCTGATTTTGTTACTTCATTTTGTTATTACAAACTTTATTTACATCTACTCAGACTTTTAAACTGTGCTCAGCGCCCAACATCATCTGAGACAAGCCCTTGAAAACAGCTTGAGATTTCCAGCCTGATTGTTGCAACATAAATTTTGAAGTTTATAAATGGGAAACTGCAGGGCTGAAGATACAATATTTTGTAAAAAGCTAATCAGGTAGCCTTTCTCCTCAAACATGTTGGTTAATATTTGGCCAAGCTCTTTTGAAATCCTGAAATATTTCATTAAAAAGGGGGCTTCTGTTTTTGTAGCTCATTCTCAAGATGCTTTCAATTTTTTTAAAATGTATTTTGGTGACTTTATTATGACAAGGTTTCAAGAAGAGACCTTAACCCTAACCCTAACACTTTCTCTTTAGAACATCACTGCATAACTGGTAGGGAAGAAAGAGGAAGACTGATAACTTAAAAATAATTATGGGCCACAAAGGAAAAGCTGAAGTGTCAATAAACAGTTTGGTGGTTAGCAGCACAGAAGATGGACCTGGCAGCATCCATGAAGTCTGGAAGCACTGTGGACATGACTTTTGAGGAAGAAGTGATGTTGAAACCTAGGTGGCCACAGGAGATTGTTCTTGGTGGCAGTAACAGTTGGCAGCTGTGGGTTATTTTTTATTTTTTATATTTTTAAAAAGCTGGATTGCCACATAAAGTTGCTTGGTGGGCCATATGTTACGCAGATCAGCTTTAGAGCCCCAATCACTACCCACATTTCCTGATATGCCTGTTCCTAGGGAAGATTCCTCCTAAGCTGGATGTTGCAGAGGCTGAATAGATAGAGCAGTCACCCAAGACTCAAAAGTCTAGACAGATCAATTTGAGCAAGAATTAATACAGGAAAGCCTAACATTCAGTGCTGCATACATGGATATGTAAATGTCTGGTGCTATGCAAAGTCAACAGGATAAGGACTCTCCTCAAAAACTGATGGGACCATGGAAGACCACTGGGAAAGTCAACTCAAGACTGTTCATACAAGTGGCCATCAAGTGCTATATATAGCAAGGTGATGAACTGTCCCCGCTGCTGCTTTACGTAAGCTTGAACCCCCTGAGTCAGATAATTATAAGAACTGGATATGGACTCATGTTCAAGGGTGGAACTACTATCAGCCACTTCCTCTACATGAACAACATGAAGTATGAAAGAGACATTAATTCATTCATCCACCTGATATGATCTACAGTGTGGGCATTGGAAAAGCATGGTCAGATGAGAAGGAAAGTAGTTTAGTCTTATGGGATGGAACTACCAGTGGGCCACAAAGCAGACATACAGACCAGCTATAAGTACATTGTAGCTGGTTCCACTCACATGGAAACCACAATAAGGAGGCAATGAAGATGGTAACAGTAACATATAAATATCACCAAAAGATAAGCCAAGTCCTAAAGAAGCCACTCAATAGGAAGAACAAGATTCATGCCATCAACATGCCCTTGCTATCATCAGATATCCTGCCGATATAGAGAGCTAGCCAAAGAAAGACATGGTAGCTGCTGATGTGAAGATCCAGAAGCTCCTTACAATGTTCTCAGAGATTTCCATTCCAAATCCAATACCCAGACATTGTGCACCAGCTTGTGGACAGAATCTGGTGAGTGTCAAAACTACTGAATGAAACCCAAAGCATTCAGAAGTACCTCAGTAAGATGGCACTCAAAGATGGGCTGCTGAGAGAATGCCTGAGGCAGCACTAGACATGGAAGATCATGCAGAGGAAGTGCCATTGCAAGACAAGCCCCTACATGGGATGTACCATCAACAGATAGCTGAGGTGGCAGACATTGGGAAACCCTACCAGTGGCTGTACAGGGCTGAACTAAAAGACTACACTGAGACACTGATCATAGCAACACAAGAGCTGACTCTAAGTACTAGATCTATAGAAGCAGGGGTCTACCACATTAGGTAGGACTCAAGGTGCAGACTATGCAGGGATGGGAGATTCTATACGAGCTCATGAAATACAAGATTCAGACAGTACTGGTTAATTAACCAGTCATCATAGTAGTAGACAAGGGCTGAAAGACAACAGTGTTGATAGACATAACCATACCAAGTGACAGTAAGAGAAAGGAGTTCAAGAAGCTGGAAAAGTACCAGGGGCTGAAGGAGAAACTAGAGAGAACATGGAAAGTAAAGGCTAAAGTGGTTTTAGTAGTGGTAGGAGAATTCAGGGCGGTGATTCCTAAGCTGGGAGAATGGCTCCAACAGAAGCAGGAACAATATCAGAGCTCTCTGCCCACCGGAGCTTTGCTCAGATTTCTGCAATATTAGGAAAAGGAAAGATACTACTCAAACTCCCTCTGATAGATGATCTGAGATTGAGGAGGAAACATACAAACCCACAAGGATGAGAAGGGAAATATATATATATATGTGTGTGTGTGTGTGTGTATACATACACACACACACACATACACATATAAAATCAGTGATTGTACCACACTTTGTTTGCTGAGTGGTTGCCCATTTAGATCTGAGGTTGATTTAGCTGATTTTTTTTTCTACATCTCACCTTTGATCTAGAAATCAAGGTAACACATTTAGCACTCCATTTCCAGGTTTTTCCCACAACAATATTGCATGGTAGATTAGGTCCATAGAGAATAACTGCCTCAAAGTCATTTGGTGGCTTCATGGCTGAGGGTGGACTTGATCCTGGTCTCTCAGATCTTATATATAAGTTGCTACATCAGAGTGGCATTGGGGAACATTTATTAAATCATGACAAAGTATGTTTCCACCCTGATTTTTTTACAGAAACTTTATCACATACTTGCTTCACTTTCTTTTAGCACCAGCATTTATGAATGGTTAGAGATTATGTTGAATGTGGCCAGACCTCTTATTAATGGTTTGTTTTCTCTCAAGAATTTTGCTGGTTTAATTATTTTATTATGATTTTTATCTTTTGGTTGTTTCACTATAATTGTCATCCGTCCTTTTTTTTTCCTTATGCAAATCGGAGTGTAAATGGAATCAACAAAATAAATCTAGTCAGTTTTACATCTGGTTTAGCTCTTATTCATCCTGTATGAGGCAAACATATTTTAAAAAAACTCTCAAGCCTATCCAATTATTGAAAATGGTGGTTAGCTTCCAAAATGGGTCAGCTTTGTTTGATACTTTAATAAATGATTACAGTCATGCAAGTTGAACTTAAACAAGGTAAAATAGAATATTTTGGTTGTAAGAGATGTGCTGTGGATGAAAAAGAAAGGTGTCTCTTTATTTTGATTAGATAACTTCAGCAATCAATGTATGTGTTTCACATTACCATCTTTCTGGGAATAAATTCCTGCATTTAGCACAGTAATTGTGTTCATGGTTGATAGGGTTATATGTCTTCAATGTAAGATTTATAATTTGCCAGTGAGGACTAATGCTTTATGACCTGCCAGTTAATAGATCTTAGTGGATTTCCTCCCTCGTATTCCTCTTTGATTTTTTTCAGCAGGGCACATTTGAATAATTTACAATATGGGGATGGAATTAGCAGATTTAAAAGCAAGCAAATTGCAAATAATGGAATAATACCATAGAATATTATTTTTGCTTGGTTGATAGAATTCTCTACTCTTAATTGTTTTCATCAACGGTTGATTATTAACTGATACATCAATTTTAATAAAATGTTTTGGGATTTTTTTTACTAGATCCTCTCTGTGCAAGAGCATATTGTGTACAGGGATAACTGATGTTTGCTTGTTTGCTTATAGGCTGTTTCAGTCAGAAAAAACACTGAGCAGCATAAAGTTGTCCTCTGAGATAAAAACGTAACAAATGACAAACAACACCATATAGCCTAATCAATAAAATCATGTATATAACAGTCAGGAATAAGCATAGTCAGCAAGTACACTTAACAATTTCCAATAGCTGAAGGGAAAAAGATTATTTAAACCTGAGAGTCTGTTTAAATAGTCAAGTTTTAATAGAAAAGGGAAGAGGATATTTGTCTGAGAGAATTCTATTCCACAGGAAGGAAACATTGCTAGAGAAGGCTGAAGTTACTGTCTGTCCAATCAAAAAGGGTGGCTTCTCTTGGCAACCTTTAAAGAAGGCAATCTACAGATATTCAGCCTTGAATTGTGAAGGACTTTAAAAATAATAAGCAAACCTTGAATTGCATATGGAAGCCAGTTGATAACCAGTTCAGTTCCCCAAACAGCAATATAATAGTTGTGAAAATAGCACCCATAACTACTTAAGACTGCTGGGTTTTTTTACAGTACCTGCAATTTCTGAATGGTCTGTGATGCCAGGCTCATTTCAGTTGTTAACTCAGTTGAGAGTTAACTAATGTTCCAAGAGGCACTGTAACTAGCACACCTGATAAATCTGGATGAAGTGACTCCTACCACCTTCTTTCTGAGCAGCAGCTGTGAATCCAAGACAACTCTCAAATTATAAGCCAGCTTGATATGGGGTGGGGTGGGGGAGATGTGACCTCATTCAGATTTAAAGTTGAAATTTATGTGGAAGACATTGCAGGATACATACCTAAAATTTCTGAAATACCCTTTTTTCATCAATTATATATAATTTCAGAATCTCTAATATCTTTCTGGTGATCAGCTATCTATCAGAGCTTACTCAATGATCTTTATATAAGGCTTGTTAAATATTTTCTGTCTGACAAGGAGGAGTGTGGAAGTTAATTTGGTAGCTGGGGCTCTTGGTGGAAGTGGAAAGAGGCATGGACAGGGATTAATACTGGATCATGGAACTCTTTTTAGGCATTTGTGTTCATTTGTTCTGCTACATTTCTATCTCTAAAAAATAAGGCATAAACTTCAATCTAAAACAGGCCTGTTAAACTGTCAGCCTGTGGGCCGGATACGTCATGCACATGCCATGCCCATCCCGGCTCTGCAAAGGCAAAAAATGTTGCGATATGTCATGATCTGGCCCGTGATGCGATCGAGTTTGACACCCATGATCTAAAACAGGGGTGTCAAACTCACGGCCTGTGGGCCGGATGCATCACGTGCTGGCCCTGCTCTCACCCCCATCCAGTTTAGCGAAGGGGAAAAAAAGTCCTGATATGTCACATGATGCCGCTGTGATGGCATGAGTTTGACACCTCTGATCTAAAACAAGTAAAATATCCCTTGTTATTTATAGTTGGAGAATTTTAGATAATGACATGCCTAGCCCCATTCTACAATGAAGTCAAAGCTAAATCAATATTGGAATTAGAATCTTCCTGGAGTCATCTGTCACTTGATGATCCCAATTATCGAATAATCGAAAGAAAAGGGGGAAAAAACATAATACACTTTCTGTACCATTTACACATTATCAACAAAAAGGAAGCATGTAACCAAAGAACAAAACATAGCAAGCTTAAAGGCTTTCCAAATGGAATAAGCATGATGTCATAATGGTAAGGAGGGTAGGCTTGACACTACACCAATGGCATGGTTATCCATTTACAGGGAAATGCAGATACATAGGAATGATCTCTGTGTCAAAAACAGCAGCAAATGGTTGATTTTGCTTGAAAAAGTGATCTGTACCATCACTGGAAGGGATTCTTGACTCTGCCTCCCACTTGCCAGGTTTCTGTTGTAGCACTATACTGGCTTGATTAGATAAAAGAGTCCACATGCAGAATTGTCAACAACCCAGAATTAGGAGATTAGAAGACAGGAGATTAGTAAACAGAGAAACGTGGGGGAACACTAGTAATTATTATTTTTTAACTTGTATGAAGGAGTAATGGGATTTGCTTCCAGACGTGATACTGAAGGGTGTAACAAACCAATAAGTAATTGTCTGATAAGCAAGTATTTATTTCTGAGAGTTCTCTATTGCTTAGCTGTGGGCAAGAAAGAGCAGGCTCTTATTGGTTAATTTGTACCTGTTTGCTCTAGACTTAAATGCATGCAAATATGTCAGTGTTCATAGTAACCTGATATCTGAAAAGGTTCAAAATAGAGGAAGCAATTTGGATCAGTCTTGAATATGTTTTAAACTGGATTCAGCTTCTTTGAGGTGAAAGGGGTGGATGTTCAGACATTTGAATTCTCACGTGTGACTTTATTGCTCTATTTACTCCACTGTTTAAGTTGTGTTAATGGGTGACTTCAAGGTTAGATTTCACTCTTAGAGGGTTTTAATATGATCTCTGGCAAGGATGGAATGAAGGGTGTGCATCCCTCCTTGCTCTTCTTTACCTCTTAGTGGCCTTCAAAACCACCACCCATGGTACTCTCTGGATCAGCTTATGGGATTTGTGGTGAGCAGCACTGTATTGTGCTGGTTCCTTTCTCTGGGGTTGTGTACAAAACACAAAAGGACATCTACTTGGATAAGTACTATTAAGAACAGATAGTTAGTGTCAATTACAGTGGTAGCTTCCAAAAAGTAATTGCATCTGGACTACAGTATTACAGTAAGCCACCTGCCTCTGCCAGCTTCAAGCTCCTTTACTTTCTTAGCTACCTGAGTTTATTTTCTCCCTTAAGGTGAGCTTATGCACTTCCTCTCTGAATATTTTTCTAAACATAGACATTTTGCCTCCTGCCTTTGCTCTTCTCCTGCTCTTGTAAGTTCTGGCAAACAATATAAACTTTTGGAATGTTTTTGTTGTGATGTGAATGGCAAACAGTCAGGTGATCTCAAGGGGTCATTCCCAGAGGGCCCTTGAGTGTCTGTTTTTCTGTGGTGGCAGTGGCTGAGTGTATTTCTTTTTTTTTTAGATTTACTGGAGCAATAAATCTAATGGAATCATGGAGAAAATTTAAGGCGGAGGCTCTCTAGAGATGGGGAGGAGGAAAAACAAGCACAAGGAGTGCAAAAGCAGACATGTAATAGTTGTTCTACTTGCCTTCTCACTGAGTTTTTGGCAGGCTTGTCAGAAAACCTCTTACAGCAAAAAGCTGGAAAGAAGAGAATGATAGCGAGCATATTTTGAATGCTAAAACGGGAGTGTGTAATATTCTATGGCTGTTCAGTTTCACATATTTCTCAGGTTATGAATGATAGACCCTTGAGTAAGTTATTCAGTACCAATGAAGTCACAAGCATGGCACAGTGAATGATACCTTTGCTTAAAGCTAACAATAAGGCAAAGATAACCATGATGCTTAAAGACACAGTATGTATCATGCCAAAAAACCCAATTGTTTTCTGCTCCCTTCTGGCAGGATTTTGCTTGCTGAATCTGATGAAAAATTTGCAAATCCATAGCCCTAATGTGGCAATCTGCTTCTATTATGATGACGAAGCTTAAGTGATGTCTTAGGATCTGTAAATAACTTAGAATAGTTGTTATTGTCTGCTGCAACATGGGCACTGTTTTTCGGCAACCTAGCAGCCTCCTGATGCATAAATCTACAGCTTGTATCATTCCTAACAGTGATCCAAATGAAGTGAGAAGGACCAAATGATATCTCCCTCTTGTATGTCACTATGGCCAGGGGTGAGCTTCAAAAACCTCAGTAACGGGTTCCTGCCCAGTTGCTGGGTGAGTGTGGCCATGGTGGGCATGACCTAGTTGGCATCCTGTGGGGGGGGGCGGCGTTTTCACCTTCCCTGAGGTCCAGAGGCTTTCCTGGAGCCTCTGGGAGTGTGAAAATGGCCTTCCCCCTGGCTCCATAGGCTCTAGGGAGGCTGAAAATGATCAATTTCCAGCCTCCCCAAACTTCCAGGAATCCCGTTTTTCTCCCTCCCCAAGCCTCCACACACACCCTGCACTTAACTGCATCCACAATGGGCTGTGTGGAGACTCCTGGGAGGGGCAGGAGGTGCGGAGTGAAGTGGGCGGGGCCAGCCAGGAGTGGGATTTGGGGGTTTGGTGATCCCTGCAGAATCTTCACTAAGGGTCCACCCGAACCCCCGCGAACTACCAACAGCCCACCCCTGACTATGGCCCATCCTCTTATAATACTTGTTTCCAGTCATGTTCTCAAAAGATTGCCTTCATCTTTTCTTCAATACATGAGTATTGCCCTGGCTATACCGGTGCCAATGTTTGGCTGCTTGTTTCAACACTCTTTTAAGGGAAATTTAAGGTATATAAAATCATTTAGACTTGTCTCAAACTCAAATTGTCCATCCCTACAGTGGACAAATTAGTATTACATTACCCTCTGTAATGGAATCTAAGAATAGAAGTCTTGCTCTTAGTACAGCCCAATGGCAGCCCCAACAAGAGTCATCTCAGGTCGAGATGGATGGCACATAAATTTAACAAGCAAACCACAAACTGCAATATAGAAATATGGTAAAAATCCTCAATGCTCCATTCTCAGTCAGGACACTTGCTTGCTTATCTCTATGTTCCATCTCCTTAATAATGGACTTGCCCAGCTCTGCTGCCACTTTTGAAAGAATAGTTTTGCTAACAATGGAAATGAATTCAGGTGTATGGACAAGAAGACAGTTTGGTGTAATGATTAAGGCAGACAGTGACTTCAGGCTAGGAAGGTGACAATGGCAAACTGCTTTGGAAAATCTTTCCAAGAAAGTTGCAGGGACTGGAGTCAAAAACTGACTCAAAGGTATCAAAAATAAAAATAAACAAAGATCTTAGCTTGGCTTCCCCCAAAATTGTCAACAAATCATATTCCCTAGGATCTTTCATCCAGTAAGAGTTGCCAAGTGAGCTTCCAAGGATGTGGATAGACATGAACATAGGTTTCCTTTATATTAATCCAGCACTTACTTAGTATTCCATAATATTTGCCTGTAATCAGGACAAGATTTGTCCATTATGGTAGGCTAACCAAGGTAGAGGGTATCATGACACTCTTCCACATTCATGAAGAAAAGTCAGCAGGATTGAGACTTGAATTTCACTTCCTTGCTTGCAATGGAATTGATAGCAATAGCACTTAGACTTATATCCCATGTCATATTGCTCTATAGCCTTCTCTAAGCGGTTTCCAGAGTCAGCATATTGTCCCCAACAATCTGGGCCCCCATTTTACTGATTTTAGAAGGATGGAAGGCTGAGTCAACCTTGAGCCAGTCATTATCGAGCTGCTGGCAGTTGGCAGAATTAGCCTGCAATACCTTATTCTAACCACTGCATCACCACGTCTGAATTGATGCTCTACCATATCTAAGGCTAATGTAGGGAGTGCAGGATAGGTTTCAGACGTGTTTAGGAAGAAATTATGTGTAGTGAAACTACTGTTGCTGTCACTCAGCTGTCAGGGTTCCAAGTAATAAATCAATTTCAAGCAACACTCCAAGGCAATTGGATTCCTCAAAAGAATAGCTTTATTGGAAATAACATATTAGTACTTATCTGGTGAAAACCCACTCTGAAAAGTCCCACAGGTCAGTCCCACATCACTCTTCCTTCCTCCAACCAGGTGTGAGAATGTCCTTGGTTCCCAAGAGAAAGTATTTTATTTTGGCTACACGAGCCCAGCTATCTCTAATCCTCATTCCCTATCCCTCAGCTCCAGTGTGGCAGCACTGAAGCTCCAAGATGGCTTCTCCCAGGCCAGCTTCAGGGTTGACATCAACATTGATTAATTGAAGAAATCTCCTTAATGGTATTGATGGTCTTATTAAGAATAGGATGACATAGGATGATGGTTGTGATGCATCGCTGAAGTTTGTACAATTGTTCTTCCTTTAAACTAGGCGTGGGCAGGACAACTTCATACTGAAGTGTGCAGCACAGTAGTCAGATGCTTTTTAGATGGTCTGCACACACATACATGCAGAGAGCTCAGTCGAGAGCCTGAATGAACATAGCTGTATAGCATCTAACTGAGGGTCATGATGTGTGTGGTGTGCAAGAAGTTTAATTCTTCTTCACCTTTGTTTCTCATAATTATCTCAATCAGACTGAGAATGGTTAGTTGGTTAGTTGAATTATCTCTATCAGCCTGTTGCTCCTCACTAATTGAAATGACTGCTGGATTTCAACCAGGCAGCCAACAGAGATTTTCTCTTATCTGTGAAATAAATCAGAGTGAAAAATACACTGAGATAACTTGATAAACCCTTTGTTTGCTATTGCATATGCATGTAATCAATATACTGTGACCTTTTCCATGTACACAGCCGTGCGTCCAGCACTGAACATTTCATATTCATCCAAAATGGATCTGCTTTGGTGGATCACTACCTGCATGCTATCATATCATTCTGTTTTGCCTCCCTGAGCATTGCATAGGATAATAACGTTAAAAAAACCTTGTAGCTTGTGGAGGAAGGTTTAAAAGCATCATACTGAGACTGGGCATTCAGCCAGGGGAAGGGACAGAAGTGAAGTGCTCCTGGAGAATTTCTTTTTTTAGACAATGATTGCTGAAGGGGAAAAGCACGCTGGTTATCACTGTGTTCCTTTGGAAATGAATTAAGTATTTACCAGACTATTAGAAAAAATCCTTCAATCTCTTTTCAAAGGAGACTTCTTTTATTTGCATAATGAAATGCATAACATTGAGGAATTGGAGAAAACAGCAAGAGCTCTGCAAAATGATTTCAAATCAGTGCTGTTGTTTGTGCACATACATGTGCTTATAGAGACATAAATATTCTAAAGTTGTTCTCTTCCATGGGAATGCTTTTAAAACCATTCCCATAGAGGCTAGCCCAAGAAAAATGTTGTGTCAGAACAACAACACCACCCAAAATCATTATGGATTTCTCAGGAAGAATTCATTAGCTAGATCTGGCAAGAATTAGAAGCTTTCCTTTTGTAATAGAGGCTTAATAGGAACTCAGTTGTTCTAGGAATCCCAGTGTATTTTGCCAAGCAAGTGTGTATGTCAATTGGAAGTAAAATTCAATTTTTCTTGTGCTCAGGAAATAGTCTTTGTTATGTTTCTGCAGAGAAAAAATGAATCCCTATCTCCCACCAATCTTCATAACTTCATATCCTCACTAATTGTTTAGTGCAGCATCCAAACATTAGTGAAGACTGGTTTTATATCATTTAATTGATGGCTTGGTGACACTATAATTACCAATGAAGAAAAAATCTTAGAACCATTCCAATGTCTCATTTATCCCCTGCTCCAGCAGGGAATTGTTCCTTTATATTAATGGCTGTATAACTGCCTGAAAATTTTCTAAGCCCTGTCTGTCAAACTTCCTTTTTAACAGGAGTTGATTTCATATTTAATGCATTCACGGTCATAAGAAAGCTTTTGCTTCTTCACTATCTCTGCTTTCCCATGCCATTAAACTGAAGATGTCTAGCATTTTTCAGTGGATATTTTCTCTTCTTTTCACTGGCTACAGTTCTACAGATGCCTGGAAGGTTATTCCAAGAAGAATATACTATAGATTTGTTTCACTGGGCTTCAAATAAAAGTGATAATTCAATATCTCTTGTTTAACAATCTCTTTCTGCCTGCATAGCGCACATCCACATCAAGCATACATATTCAATTGAGAAAGATCAGTAAATGATAATTTACATATAGGAATAGTTTTCTGTAATCACAACATGAGAACAATGTTTTCTCTCTAGTTATTTTAGCTCTAAGCTTTAGCAAGACTAGATTTTAATGCCTCATTGAATGTTTTTGTAAATCTTCAGCACTTCCAGTTCTTAAGCATTATTTTCCACATGCATACTTTCTTCAGAAAGACCCAACAGGATGGAAGATACATAGGCCTGTTAATACTTAGGGAAAATCTATTGAAACCAGTGGGACATTAAGTTACGATAAAATTAGGTATCATTTATCTCAATCATTCTGACCTATCTAGCATGACTCTTGGAACCTTGGCTTAAAATATAATAATGGCTCTCACGTTTTTCAATTCAGTAATGCTAAGATTATTATTTTTTTTACCCTGAGGTTCATGAATTCCTTCTCATTTTTTTTCCCCACAGTTAGTGAAAATATTCAGAAGGATATGTGAATATTTTATTCATGTGCCTGTTTGTTGAATTTAGAGATCGCCAAATTGTATATCTTATGGTAGTTTATGTAAATAAAAGCATGGTTATGCATGTATGTGCGACAGAGCAAAGTTAAAGCCAGGTAACCTACCCAGTAATTAAAATGAAAATATTAAGAAAGCAAGGGAATAATCACATGTACTCATTCCAAACAGCATTAACATTGAAAGGCCCTGGGAAAGGTTCTTTTTTAATTGCTTTGCAAAAAGATGCCAAAGTCAGTGCCAATCTACTCTCCAGCCAAAGACTATTCCACAAAGTAAGGGTCAGCACAAAGGGCTCCCGTCCATCTTATCACATGAATGATAAGGGAATGTTAACTTTGCCTACCAGGATGAGTGTATTGAAGAGGTTGGTTCCAGGTGGAGAATATATTAAAAATATATCTGTACGTGTAGTCCTCAACTTACAACAGCTCATTGAGTGACCATTCAAAGTTGCAACACTGAAAAAAGTGACTTATGACCATTTTTCACACTTATGACCACTGTAGCACTCCTGCAGTCACGTGATCAAAATTTGGATGTTTGGCAACTGACTAATATTTATGATGGTTGCAGTGTCATGTGATCCCCCTTTGTGACCTTCTGACAAGCAAAGTCAATGGGGAAGCTAGATTCGTTTAACAACTGCAGTGATTCACTTAACAACTGTGGCAAAAATGTTGTAAAATGGGGTAAAATTCACTTAACAAATGTCTCACTTAGTAGCATAAATGTTGGGCTCAATTGTGATGGTAGGTCAAGGGCTACCTGTACATATATAATATATCTGGTAATCTGTGAATATCTAAAAATATGAGAGCACAATTTGTTGTAAATACATTGAGTAGAATTTGTATAAGAAAAAGAACGTTGGGTATGAGAGACTGGAAGAAGGAAAAGAAGCTAACGTGAAGGAATATGTCAACTCCCACTGAAGGAAAACTCATTCTGGATGGCTACCATGAGTATGCCAGTCTGGAATTGAGCAGAGTAGAAATATTGGGAACAAATAATTAAGTAAAATGCCAGAATGCTCGCATTCTGAGGAACCACATGCTCACAATACAGTTTTAAGAGTGCCAGTTAAGTTTCAGCATCCCAGCAGCATTTCTAGTGCCCTGAAATCTTATCGAAGAGGAATGATTTAACTCAACTATCTCCCCATATGACCATGACTAATCATGTCAAAAAGGACAAAAGAGAAAAACAAGCACCAGACTTTTCAACACAAGCAGCATATGTTTAAGAACCAGAAGCAAAACAAACAATTGAAGAAACAACCATCCCAAGGCTAAACAGAAAAGGAAGAAAAACCCTCCAGGCTTTCTGATAATATTGTCTAAAATTCAAATACTAAAATTTCTCTTACCTCTTTTACTCTTACTAGCCACTGCCTACATCTTGTTTCTCCTTATGGATGATTTTTTTTGTATCCTAAATATCCCTTAACAAAGCCTAGCAGGACAATTTGAAGTGTTTGCTTCCTTGATCTGAGAGTGGTAAAAATATATCAAACTCTGGACTTGCCTTTCTTTTGTAATACAATTATTTAAAATAGGTACATCTACTAAGTTTGGACCAAAATTGCCAAAATTCATCCAAACAAAATAATTGTTAATAGATCAAGATGTCAACAATTTCTCTATTTGATGAATCCTAAAAATGAGATTTAAGTTGTCATAGACTGTGACTATGGGAAGAAAGCTCCAGGGCATATACTCTATAAGCAATGGCATTTTCTGGAATAAAATAATTGCTCTTGGGGTATTTGTTGGAACTGAAGGACACATCCAAGTAACTTTAAAAGCTGAACCTGGGGAAAGCTTCTCTGACAGTGGAAAATTCAGTCAGCTGAGAATTAACACATCAAAAGAATGGCATGAATGAAAAAAATGTAAAGCTTTATATTCAGAGTAGGAAAGTTTTGCTTATTTTTGATATGTAATGATTGAAAAGACACCACTTTGCCTTGCTTCAAAAGATATTCTTCTCCATAAAATAATTTATATAAAGATTTTTTTTTTGCTTTCAACTGTCATCAGTAGAATTTGTGCATGTCTTTTAAGTTAATTTAAGATATTTGATTATTTTTTTTGTACTGTGGAGTTCAATGCTCCAGGAAGGAGCATTTCTAAAATTTGTGAAAACAATGAGCTGGAACAAAACAGCCACCAGGGAATCAATTGGCAAAGAATGATGATTAAAGAATATGGAAATATTTCACTTATCTCCTCTCATATTACTAGATCTTATAAAAAGATGCACAAGAAAGAATACAGTAGAGAAACAGAGCTAGCCCAAACATTTTGCTGCCAGAGGCAAGGATGTCTCTCTTCTCTTCTATTGGATGTTTTTATTTTCTAAAACTTCAAAGCTGCACTGGCAACTACACCTTCAGCTAATATTTAGATAATATTCCAAACTACATCTCAACACAGGCTGACAGCCTGGGACAACTGGAAGCCTCAGAATTGTTACTGAATAATCATGTTTAATGAGACAAAAAAAAGAGAAGATTATTAAATACATGACTGGGCACCAAACGTATTAATCACATTTTATTATGATTACATTTATATATACATGACATGTCCTTGCGTTATCTACTGAGTTTTGGACTGTGGCTTCTGGCATGTCATTTAGAGGCCAAGGATGGTCCTTGACCCAGAAAAAGTTGTAGGCTGGAGAATGGAGATGAAAAGAATCTCTCTTTTCCCCTACTTTGCTAGTTGTTTTTGCATCTCGCTTCTTGCTTAGAGTGTGGTACTTGTTTCATTTTGTTTAGTGGCAAAGCTGGTTTGTGAGGCAAAATCAACATTGCTTCTTTTTTTCTATCTATCTATCTATCTATCTATCTATCTATCTATCTATCTATCTATCTATCTATCTATCTATCTATCT
>JANHFL010005164.1:54357-80415 GCA_032468155.1 Oxyrhabdium leporinum
TCTATCTATCTATCTATCTATCTATCTATCTATCTATCTATCTATCTATCTATCTATCTATCTATCTATCATAATCATTTAATTGGATGGAAAAAAATGGGATTTAACTGCATTTGGCCCCTTGGAGTACAATATTGTTAAATCATTATATCCAATTCACCATCTTTGCATTGCTTCATGAATGGAAAAGGTAGTATTTTCTCCACAATACTAGAGTTGGAACAACAAGTGATACTGTCTAAGAACATGAGGAGTTGACACATTTCTAATTAAATTTTCCCCCAAGTGGAGAATGGACTTTTGTGCTTTAATTATTTATTTCTTAAGTTTTGCTCCCTTCATTGTGTGTTAATTTTGCTTGGAACTATCACAGGTGGACTGAAGAAATTCAGGAAATCAGTTAGTTGTCTTTATCTTTTTTGCTGCATCTACTGCTGATTTGGATTTCTTTGCAGCCCAGATATAGCAATCCTAATTTTTCTAGGCCTTGGAGCAGAACAGCAGAGATCAATATTCTATAAATACTTCTAGAGAGAATAGCTTTCGGTGCTCATGTAATGATTGACTAGATCTGTCTTGCCATAAATAGTACAATACACTCATCTGGATTCCTGGCGTCTATTTGGGACTGCCACCATTTGAATTGGCTGTTCCTTTATTATCTTAGTAAGTTGGGCAATCATTCCAGAGGGAAAATAGAGAACTGCTATCATTTAGCAAACTGTACTTTGATAAGTAAAGAAACATCGTGGGTAACTTATTTGTCCTTTGAACATTGTTGCACTTCAGAGATTGCTTATTTTGCTTGCATCTGTGATGTGCCTTTGAATTATTTTAAGCCTGAGCTCACAAGAGAAACTTTTCCTCCAGCTCTTAAGGATGTATTTGTGAGTGTGTGAGTGTGTACTTTGACTAACAACATACGTGCATGGAAGTGGATAGTGGGAAAATCTGACAGACACTAATGAGCTTCCTCGAAAGGGTTTCTATGGTAGTGCTGACTGCTATAGATGCCTGGAACACTGAAAACGTCATTGTCTAACTAGTCAAGGGCACTGTATTTTTAGCTCCTTTAAGCTAAGGGTAACCATTAATGGTATGAAATCTTATGACTCAGGAAGGATGCAAACTAGCAGTAAAATTCCATGGGAAAACCTAGCAACACCACCACATTTCAGTAAAAATATAAAGGTATTTCTCAAAATGTGCTTGAGATAAAGTTTACAAAATGTAATTGTATCCTACTAGCTTATCCCTGGCAATTAAGAGCCGGTCAAGATCCAAAGACTTTTTCAACATTTCTAAGAAAACGTACAATTCCTGAGGTTGATTTTTTTTATTTATGGTGGTAGTGGTGGTGGTAGAGGGAAAGTGCCCACTTGTGTAGATTGTGATAAACATTTAAAATATATCTTTTGAAATACTCTGGGTCTTCTTATTTCTTATTTTGAATAAGAAAAAAACATTGTGTTATTCGATCATAGAGCCAGTAGAAGAGAATATTTGTAGCTCAGGGTTGAAATGAAGGGTCCTTGATGCTCTGTCAACTTGGCTGTTTTCTTGCAGATGTTTCATTACTAAAACTAGGTAACATCATCAGTGTTACCTAGTTTGGGTAATGAAATGTCAGCAAGAAAACAACCAAGCTGAGAGCACCAAGGATCACTCAATCATAGAGCACTCCATATTTGGATCCTATCCCAACATGACTTCTCGCTTAGTATATGTGAAAAAAAGAGAAGAAATTATGGGCATGTGAAATCTCAGCATCAAAACCTCTTGTTTGTAAATCTACGCCCACTCCTGAACTCTCTGTTTATTGTGATTTATTGAAAAATTTAGATGGCTTTTTTTCTGGTAAATTAAAATATTGAGTTGTGCCCAGTACTGCTTGGCTGGCTGGTGGATTAGATGCTGTTGATTAAATGGATTACTTCTTTTTTCTAAACCATGCATATTCTCTAGATTGCTGCAAATGGTTGTCTGGTCCTGTAACAGTAAGGTGATCTCTATGCTTTATGTACCCATTTATAAATTGGGTCAAACTGGCTATGCTACTGCCTAAATCATAAGTCTTGAGAACCCTCAGAGCAATGTATTCATTTTATTCACATTTTTACTTTGTCAAAGAGAGCACGTAGTGTAATTACTTTATTGGACTTTTCCTGATCTAAGGCATCAATGTGACCTGTAAGCCATAAGTCAAATGTGTTTAAGCACTTGGTTTTACAGATTAATTTTTCTGGCGTTGTTAAAAGCTCTCTGTCTTATAAAGAGATTAAAAGAAACTCACCACATTCCAAATTAATAATACTCTGAGTTTTGCTTTGTATACTGCTATTACAGAGGGACAGCTTATTACAAAAGCCTTGATATATGCTTCTCATTAACAATTAACTTGGTGCAAAGGTTTAGAAATTTGTTCATGACTTCACTTGGGAAGCTGGGTTACTGCTGCTGAGCCTAGCACAATTTAACATGGTTTGCTTCATTCAAGGACGGTCTACCTGCTTCCTATTGCCAACTCTGCTCATTGGAACAGGGAATGGGAGGGACCCTACCACATGCCGACTTTACAGAATTCTCCATTGCACATGTTCTGTGCGCATGCATCATGAACATGGTTGAAATTTGGTTGCATCTGTACAGCAGTGGAATGGTTATTACAGCAGATCAGCTTCGTGGTCCCCCTAGAGGCCCTGGGGGGGGGGTGTCTCCAAAATGCCCAGTGGGCTTGGCAAAACATGATAGCCATGGAAGAACAGACCCCAAGGGAATGAAGAGCAACAGAAACTTCCATTGCACAAGTGGAAGTCTGTTTCTATGGAGGAGATCTATAAACCAATGAAAGTGGCAAAAAATGCTAAGCACCATATTATCTATGAAAGCAATGACAAATTAAAAGTATAATACACGTGTAGTTGCAATCCCACAAGCAGATCTTTGTCATTTAGGCTACTTACTTTAATCACACATGAATGATATTGATGGGCATTGAAAAGGTGGGTATAAAATGTCTCTATCTGGAATGAGGTACCACGAATTTAAAACAATTATTACAAGAAATATACAGAAGATTACAGCATAAACATTTGTAGAGTTTATCCTACCATCCCATCTCTGCTTCTAAGCATGGACAAAAGGGCATACATGCTTTTTTTTTTCATTTATAATACAATACTAACTCTTCTCTGTCAGTTTTTGCAGCATAGGTCAATCAGGGGAAGGAATTCATTGGCATTGATATTCATACTACACCTGTGAGGAACTGGTTGGGTAGAAGATTACTGCTGGCAATAACTGGCTAATGACCTAAAAATATAAACATGAGAAGACTGTTATGTGCTTGGCCACCAATTTATATTTAGCATTTATGTGTTGTATTTGTTTTGATGTGTTTCTCCCTGTTTTGATTTATTGTTTGTTTATATGTTATATAACACCCATTATAAAGTCCTGTTGTTTGAATTGGGCAGCCTTATAAACCTTTGAAAAAAATGAATGAATGAAATGAATCAACCTACCAACCAACCAAATCAGTTGCATCCAAAGCTGCACCCTTGGCTCCCTTGGACTTGATTCAGTCCTCTGAACTGTATTAATCTGCAGGTAGCACAGGATGCTTGTTACCTGCCAGGATTAAAAAAAAAACCCCCAGTGCAAATCTGGCCTTCCTTGCCATGTCATGGCAAAAATAGGGTGTTCCCCACTGCTGAGTTGAACTACTTCCCACCCATCCTCAAACTGACAGGTAACTATATTGTGTCCATGTGGTCCTTTTCCAGTCCCTACACTCCTATCAATTTTCCTCTAAGATGATTAATTCCAACAAACTGTACTAGCATTAAGATTGTCCCTAGCCTATGTTAGAATAAGTAGAGAAGGTTCCCATATAACAGGGGTACTGCTAAGGGGCAATTTAAGGCTGTCTCATTGGAAAGCAAGGTAAAGATGACACTGAACTAATAAATCAGACAAAGAAATCTTGCGACAGAGGATGCAAAAGGTGTTGTTAGAGAATGTTTGTTTTATGCTCAGATGCAAATGGGAGTTAAAGTCCACACAGCTTAAAGTCATTAAGGTTGAGAAACACTGGCTTAGAGACTGATGGGTTTTCAGAGGTAGAAAACTGCTTGGTCACTCTTTTAGATGGGCAGCTATGGGTTAAGGCTGGACTTTAGTGAGAGGTGGGACCATAGCATAATACTCTTCAGTGAACTATGCTCACTGAACTTTGCACTGACACCAGATTGATTGATTGATTTAATGTATTTGCTGCCGATCTAGCTTTGAAGCGATTCCAGGAGACTTATAGCATTACAGTTCTCAATGCAGACTCAATCACAGCTTAGCACATATCTTTGTAAACTGTACTGCAAAAAGGACAGCAGTAGAATATCAAAGCTTAAAGACATCCTCAAAATGGTTATTTCCTAAGTCAGGAAAAGAAGGAAGAAGTTAAGCATTACCATAGAATTCAATAAATAAATAGGACATTGCTTTTTTCCCATTTAGGGGATACCCCTGGGAAAAGTTATAGTGATGGGCAGAGGCCCTATACAGGTAGTTTCTAATGCAATTGAATATTTCCTTGAGGGTCCAGAAGCTCATTCCTGTTGGCGAGCTATCTGAGCGTTTACTATGCTTTTGAATGTATTAAGCAGTCCCAAATTATATTAAGGTAAGCTCATTCACAGATGCATTTCTCTCCCTGAATGTTCACTTCTTTTTTGTTTCAGTGTCAGCTGATGGCATTTATGTGCAAATGGGATGTGTATGGTTGATGCCACAGATTGAGTTGCATTTCCTCTCACCTCAGTAGAAATTCAGAGGTTTTCAGCTAGATCATTTACAACTGCCAGTCACTGATGATATAATAATCAAGTGTAAAGAAGCAAAGGTAAGTGTTTGTACCTGGTGTGAACCTGATTTGATTTGCTCTATAATAAGCAAGAAATATTTTTTTTAAATCAACTTTGTTGATTTTGTATAAAGGATCACTTTGATATAATAGTTAAGACACCAGGGTAGAAACCAGAAGACCGTGCATTCTACTTTCACTTAAGCACAAAGACAGCAGGTGATATTGGGCCAGTCACTCTTTCTCAGCCCTAGTAATAAAGCAATTGCAAACCGCTTCTGAAATCTTGCCAAGAAAACAGCAGAGACTCATTTAGGCAGTTGCCAGGAATCAACGCTGACTGGAAGGCACACAGACATACCCACAAATCTATAGGAAACTGGAATAGATAGCAAGGTATTTAAATGGAGAAGTAGCAAGTAGCAAGCTGCAGAGCTGAATTTATTATGAATTGCCAAAGCTCTGAATCAGGGGTTTGCAGCATTTGGGGGCTCTTGGGCACATTTGGAATGTATCATTGACATTTTCTTAATCTGACAAAGGCACAAGGCACAATGGCCAGCTTTCTTGCTATCACCTCTTATGGGGTTCTCAGGATGCTCTCGGTTACTTCAGCTTGCTTATGTTTTTCTAGGAGGTGGCATTTTTCAAACTGAATGCTAGGCTGCTGTCTCCTATCATTTTTAAAAATTGTCTTAAGAATGCCTCTGGGGCTGATATGTGTCCCTCAGCATTCTCTGAAATAATGATTGTGCTTGAGCCTGGCATTTTGCTCTGAAGCATTTCAGTCTCCCGTTTACTTTTTTTTAAGTTAAAATAATCTTTTTCTTTTCCTCCCTCCCTTAAGGGATGAGTGTATACACACATTGGGAGCCTACTTTGGCCTCATGCAATCTGAAGTACAATCTAGTAAATTGTACTTAGCATCAATGCAAAGGACAATTAGTGGTGATATGCCAAGGAAAGGGAGGGAACAAAATGCACAAAATACACAAAAAGAAATGCAACTTTTGCCTTTCTTTGGCTTAGACAAACTTTTGAAATCAAGTTAATTAAAAGCATCTTATTTAACACCTTGCATTTGATTAATCATCATCTTAAGAATGTGTGAATGAGATTCTGAAGTGTAACAGAGACCGATGAGGCACACACAACCTTGGTGCGTCTCCATTTCATTAGCAATTCTTTAGTTAATTATACAGAGCATTTTAATTTACTTTAGTAAATTTTCCTTCAGTGGAAACTTTTGGAAGAGATTCACTGAAGAAAATGAACAGAGGTGAAGTGAGTATATTTTATTCGAGTCTTTGATATCAGACATTTTGTTCAAAATTTAACTGCAGATAATAGCAGTTCGAGGTTCTAAAGGACTTCAAAACATAAACCACTGCACAAAAGGAAATTGTCAGTTTATGCACGGCTAAATCTTTTCAGCAAAATAACATAATTTGCTCTTGCCAAGGGAAACATGAACACATTTCTGCCATAGCAATCCCACAAGGATTTATATCTCTTGGGAATGTGGCACTGAATAAAGCATGAGTACTCAAATGTAGGAAAACATGCTTGCTTTTAGCCAGCTGACTGGAGATAACTCAGGGAAAAAAAATCTGTCACGTTTTGAAGCCCACATCAGTCCAATTTCTTTAAAAAGTATCTGAGTTTAAACAGTGGCTAATCTGTCTCCAAAACAAATTAAAACTGGTGCAAATCAGTAGAAAATGCCTAGAAAGCTGAAAGTGTTTTAAAACTCTAAAACTGACAGTGTATATAAAGAAAACTGACACTCTCAAGATGCTTTTCATATTTTTTATTTATTTTTCTCAACAGTATTGATACTTTAAAAGAAGAAAGTTTTTACTGGCAGTGGGATCATGCCTCCAGTTTTTCCAGTGTCATAATGATTTTGATAGGAAGCAAACATGGTTTGAAGTTGAAAAGAAAAGTGGAACTCCCATGGAAAACATATCCTGAAATTCATGAAACATTTGTCATTCCATCTTACAGGTGTCTTGTTGAAGACGTCTGTCTTCATCCAGGCCTTATCTATAGGAGTGTTGCATAACCAGTTCTGTTTTGTTTTTCCTTCTCCTTCTCCCTTTAATGAATATA
Source organism: Oxyrhabdium leporinum (assembly GCA_032468155.1). Classification (NCBI taxonomy): domain Eukaryota; kingdom Metazoa; phylum Chordata; class Lepidosauria; order Squamata; family Cyclocoridae; genus Oxyrhabdium; species Oxyrhabdium leporinum. The sequence goes on from JANHFL010005164.1 coordinate 61,331, forward strand.
TATTTTACAATTCAGGGGTGTTAAACTGGCGACTCTTGGGCTGGATAAGCAGACCACACCCACCCCAGCTCCACGAATGGGAAAAACATTACAAAACATCATGAGACTACAATGTGAGATGGTGAATTTGAAACTCGTGTTTTACATTGTTTAAATTCATGGTCTTTAACACTATTTAAATCATGGTTTTGAAACATGATTGTTTGGGACTAGGGCATGTCTGTATATAGATGTCAAAAAAGTTGCCATGATTATATGATTGTTGCCTACCTCCTTTTTTTGCACGTGTTGCAGGTGCCAAACTTCATATATTTGTTGACTTTTCTGACCCTAGCCAGATATAGGAAATGGGAGACAGGTATATGAAATAAGTAACTAAAAACAGGACACAAGGATTCAGTAAACAGAAATGCAAATACTGACCTGGTAAAACAAAACTCAACAAAATTTAAACAGGGAATCGTTACTAAGCTAAATTGCTCAAAGTAGTTGAAAAAACACTTTTCGCAACTTTGAGATGGGGTTGAATGGAAATACTGTAAACTCAACATTATGTGTGCCTAAGGGATTCAGTAATGAAACAAGTTGGATTAAAATGATCATCCCTGTTCCTTGAACATGGCCAGCTTTCTCTTTTGTTCCAAATCTGTGGCTTGCTTTTTCTGTGTGGTTCTTGTTGTTTATTTCTGGCAAGAACCTTCTTCTGAAATCCTCTTTACGAGCAATGCAATGTTACTAACATCGCTGTTAGGGAAGGAACTCAGCTAATGTATGGATGATCCCTTAAAAATGGTCATTCACCAATATTTGTTTTCCTTGGAGCAAACAGGCAATGATAGGAAAGAATCCTGTCTGTGCTCAGCTGAAAGTCATTTGAAAAACTTTCAAAGGCAAGCAATAATGTGGGGAGCATGTTTTAGATTCCAAAAATCATGGATCCATGTGAAGAACCAGATCAAAATGGGGAGGAAGGAGTGGGAGAGGAAGACCTCAGGAGCTGGTGATAATTTATGTTAGGGGATGGGAAAAATAACAACTTTCCTCTTTTCCACACCTCTATTCCCTTCCCTACTAAAAGAACAATCACCAGAAATGTGAGGTATCTTTGCATAGGGTGGTGGGAATGGACCTAGAAACTGCTGAGATAGTCAATAGGCAGATTGTTCATCATGTATTGACAGGAGATTAACTGAACAAACCTCCAGACAATAGAGATTGAAGACTTAAAAAGAAAAGCAGGGTGGAAGCTAGATGCAAGGAGCTCACCAAATGGGATTGGCTGCTCCCTCCCCCCCCCCCCCACACACTTAACACTCTCTATTTGTGCCTTTAGAAAGACAGACAAAACAGATGGGTTTTCTTTGCTGATCAAAGTCCTCATACTCCTTTGAAAGGAAAAAAAAACCCTAGATATTTTATTGCAAACAACAGTTAAACCCTGCAAAAATAATATGAGGAAAACCAGGAGGTCTCATATTTCAAAACACACCCCCCCCCAGTGAGTTTTGGGGATGAGGTTAACAATCTGCCTTCCATTTTAAACCACATTCCTTATTCACTGGGGTATTCTGTCAATATGCTTAGAGTTGCTGATTAGTAAATCAGAATCTCAGTGGCAAAACATAGTCTCTGATTGTGAAATTTGTGGCATTTTTATTGGTTCATTATATTGCTCAACCAGATCACTTTCTGTTTGTGTGAAAAAGTTGTGTAAAAGCACATGTTTTAGCTAGTGATATTCTTTAGCTAGTGATATTCTTCTTCTTGTACACGTGACATGTTCCATAAAAATAGATATCATGTGTGTTGGGGGTGGGCGAAGAACATTGAAGACAAAATGAATTGCTCTGTAAGTTATATTGTAGGCCTATACAATAGCTCCTTTCTTTAAAAAAATCTTGGTAGGCCAGGATATTTTGTGATGCAATTATGACTGGGCTAGAATTGTAGGTTTTGCAAAACAAATAGCTTGTGAGTTTCAGCAATCAAGTTGCAGTGATGTACCTTGATTGAATGATATGTCTCCTTCACCCACAATCAGGAAATTAGAATGCATTAGATAAAATAAAGAAAAAGTGTTAACTGCATAGGGTTGAATCCAAACAATTTGAATATAGATTATCCTAAATGAAATGAATTACATTTAATTTAGTCGTAACTAATTTAAATTCATTAATTTCAGTGAGCCTCCTTGAAGCACAACCAGGTTTGAATTTAACTCAAGGACCCAACTCCTTTCCTTGGCACAGAATCTGGATTTCATCAAGATAGATTTTAGGCATGCAAAACCTTGCGAATAATTCACTCTTGAAAATTTATTTCCTGATTCATAATGCCCTCTCTGAATCTGGAGTAGTTTAATTTGCTTTTATCATCACAGTTGCTTTTAACAGCAGATACCTCAAATTCTTGACTCCCCAGGATGCTGCAATAATAGGCTTTTTTGGATACTGCTTTTGAAGGAAAATTTTAGAAAGTATGATTATCATCAATACCATATTGTAATTCTAATAGAACTTAACTTTTTGTATTGAATAATGAAAATGAATAGAGTACACCGTAAGGATAACAATTTTGTCTTTAATACATTGTCTTGCATAACTTCTGGAGGAAGCATCAGAGGCCATATTCTAAACTGAAATAGTACAGTAGTAATATGGAATTTCCCTTTCCTTTAAAAAAATGTTCATCTTTTCAGTTTTTTAATTTGTTTATTTCATCCATTTCTATACCACTCTATTCGAAGGAGGTTTGTAAAAAAATAAATAATATATTAAAGCATTCAATTTATTGAAAATAATTAAAAATACAATATGTGTCATATTGAGAATATGGAATAGATATAAACTCAAGTTGTATTTGAAAACACTTTTATGAATCTCAACTTAAGAAGTAAAACATAGAACTGGCAAAGATAAATGGCTGACATATTGGGACTTATTGGAAAACTATTAAGAGAAATGTAAAATTAAATCAAGAGAGTAATTAATAGGAGAATGATATAGCTGTCAATGGTTTTTCCATTTATAGGTATCTGAAAGATTTTAAATGGCTAAAAAGACTTATGGAGCAAAGTAAAACAGATTTGAAATATAGTTGAGTATTGATGATAAACATGTGTTTGCTAAAACGTATAACTTTGTTAAAATTTGAAACAGAAGAAAAATAGGTTAAAGAAAATATGATGAATTTTGGTTAATGGGCAAAAATGTGATTAAATGGATTTAAGTTTACATTGTCTTATGATCTCAAAAAGATTTTTTATAACATTTATTTTTACTTATTTATTTTTTTATCCCATTTTATCATTTTTACAAACAATTCAAGGTGGTGAACATAATCAATAGTCCTTCTTCCTCCTATTTTCCTCACAAAAACAACCCTGTGAGGTTAGTTGGGTTGAGCATAGATTGACTGGCCCAAGGTCACCCAGCTGGCTTTCATGGCTAAGGTAGGACTAGAACTCACGTCTCCCTCTTTCTAGCCTGGTACCTTGGCCACTAGACTAAACTGGCTCTTGTTGTATATGATTGCCAGAGAAATTATCCAGAATATAGAAAAGCACTTCAAATATATTTTGGAAATGTGAACAATATGAAGAGACATTTTAGCATGCATGGTGGACATGTAAAAAAGCTAAAAAGTAGATTCAAATGCAGAGAATTTTAAAATCAATGTTCAACTGAAGTAAAAAAAAATCTTTTAAGACTAATAATGGAAGATTTTTTCAAAGCATGTTTACTGTGATGAGATTATAATGATAAAAGAGAATATTAGTAGTTCAGGGTTGAAATGAGGTGTCCTTGGTGATCTGTGAGCTTGGTTGTTTTCTTGCAGAAGTTTCATTACCAAAACTAGGCAATGAGTCATTAGGTGACATCACATCATCAGTTCTGTGACAATATTATGTAGTTTGGGCAATGAAATGTATGCAAGAAACAATCAAGCTCAGAAAGCAATAAGGACACTTCAGATTATGATATACACAGAAATGAAGATTTGACACTACCCACTATGGAGGAATGGTTGATGACGTTGACAGCTTTTGCTGAAATTCATAATGTCAACTCAGATTGTTTATGTATAAACAGTACCTGTATCTTATTAGAATTCAATCTCAGTTTGTTTTGTTCCTCTGTCAGACCATTAGATAGGCCAGATCAGGAAATCACCTCTACACAAACACTAAAACTATTTTTATTGAGATTGGCTATAATAATACGTTTTGCAAATCTGATTGTGCTATACTACTCTTTCATCCCAGTGAATTAGGTGCCTGCCTGAGCTGTTCCAAATCTTGTTGTTTTGTATTTAAAAAAAAGTTTCACCAACTTCTGCCTACATAATGATTCCTGATATTATTCTCTATACTCTCACAACATCCAAAATCCAGATGAAGTCCTTCACTGCTCTAGGAATGGACATAATAGAGTGTCGTCAGCATATTGATGATAGCTCATTACAACCTGTTGTATGTCTCTTCTGATAGTTTCAGTTAAGTAGCATGAAGGAGAGAACAGTGCCCTTGGCTCTTCACATTGGACCAGCCATGAGGTTGGCCATTGGCTTCCATAATTATTAGTGGGAATTTCTCAGGAAGAAGTGGAACGTCTTAAAGTTGCCACGTTTGAGACATACTGTCTTATAGAAAAAGATCATGCACATATATACTTAATCTCCATTGCAAAATAGAACTCTGCATACAATTCATTTTATTAAAAGAATTAACGGAATTATACAACTTATTTAACATGGTAAGATTATTTTTCTTGCAACTGGCAGCATGATGGATAGGTAAAGTAAGTCACATATGCCCAAAGGGGATCTTAACTTGTTTTTACCATCCTAGCAATTTTTTCCCCAAGATCTGTTCAGGAATTTCATAGCTACCATATATTATTTACCAAGTAAGCCCCTTCTTTAATCATAGAAACTGAATTGAAAGCAAACTGTTATAGAAGAGAATTACAACATGATAGGGAATTCTAGAATGATACTGCTTTCACTCAGTATTAAAAAAAAATCTGGTGGAAAAGGCAGGCCCTACTCATGGAAACAAGAATCAATTTGCACATTTATTTTCATCTCTCCCTCTCTACCAGTCCCTCTCCTTCTCTCCCTCTCCCTCTCCCTCTCTCTGCTTCATCTATCTGATATCTGATATCCATTCTGCTTTTTTCTTAATTAAAGCAGTTCCTACTTATAAGCATTAAACTTTATGATTGTGCTATTGTTTTTCTAAGGACAAAATCTGTATCATTGTCTCTTCTTCAGGCAAGCTAACCCAAATGAGAGTTGGCTATTTTCTCCTTCCCTCTTTGGTTTTCTCACAAAGAGGAAATTTGGTAATACATTGGCTTCTGAAACCCAAAGGAGGCCCAGCAGGACTGAAAAGTACTGTGGCTACCAGAGATAAGGATTGTGCTTTGTTTGATGATGCTTTAAGCAAAATATCATTTTGAAGTGTCCCCTCTTTTAAAGCTGCTAGAAAGCTTCATTTTGCTCTGATTGCTCAAGTGCGGTGGAGTGTTTAAGGTGATGGGCAGCAGGGTGGGAGTTGGGGGCGGAGATTCTGGTTCACATCCACTTTTAGCCATGAAAACATGTAGTGATTTTGAGCAAGCCTCTCTTAGACCAACCTATCTGACAGGATTGAAATTGTTGGGACAAAATTAGAGACAGCAGTATTTATGGTACCTTGAACTCTTGGAGGAAAGCCAAGATAAATATAATAAATGAATAAATGGGTTCTTCAGATTCAGAAAATCTCTTTGAAAAGTTAGAAGAAGCTTCTGTTCACCCTCAGTGCCTAATGTCTATAATATTAATCTCATCCAATTCAAATTAACTTGTACAATCTTCACATTGGATAGCAAAATCAGGACGGAAGAGGGATCTGCTCATATACCATGGATATTTGATTGCAGTAGTATCAGGAGGAAAAAAGAAGGCCAGTGAGACTTAGAGAATTTTAGCATTATTTATTAAAATACAATAATGCAAACTCATTGGTGGGTTTGTTAAGATACTTACAATATTTTCACAATAGAAAAGACGCTGAAATGAGGAAATATATGCACAATTTTATTATCTTAATAACTGAAAAATACACAGACTGAACATATTTAGCATCCTATCAATAGCTGAAAGATGAAGTCTGATTTGATATACGAGGTAACAGGAGTAAAACCAGTCTAAGGATAACATGCTGCCTTCCTGAAAATGCAAAATCTAACTCAGATTGGGGCAAGCTGATGAGGAGAGGGATGGAAATTTTTTCAGTGAAGCCAGAAAGCTATCTATACTTATGAGAGGCAAGCTAAGAATATTAGTTTTATTATAACTAGTTTTATTATAAGCATAGTTATGTGTAGATTTAAATAACAGAGTATTAAGATAAAACAGCTTTATAATATGATGACAGTATTCGATTGAGTATACTGTTGAGAACTCTTTGTCAAATTGCCCTAAGGCATTTATCTGATGCATCAGTAGCTACTTAATGTTTAGTATTTAATAATTCGCATGATTAAAAATTCCTAATTTCATTATAGTTGAGGGAAAGAGGCTTTACTCAAGCTGAGGGAAAGAGGTACTCCGGAACAGCTTGATGTTTTGCACCATACACAGAAATGCCATTACCAAAATATTTTTTTTCTGCCAGGGTCTATTTAGTTCCTCCATCTACTAATTTCACTATACTAAAACCATTCTTTCAGGGAAAAGTAACAGCAGCAGAAGATCAAATTGCTGTGGTTTAGCTTTCCCTGAATTGTTAGCAGCAACTCAACATAAGAAGTACTCTAAGTTGAAGAAGTTGTTCTTGTATTGCTTTTCATTTTCTTCCTCTGTATCCTGTTTCCATTTTAGATTATGTTTTTTTAAAAAAATATATGCCTAAAGTCTGTTGTTTTTCAAATAAGTGAGGGCACTATTGGCAGAAAAGTGAGATAAAAATGAATGAATGAATCAATATATTTATAGAATCAGCACATTCAATAAATGCAACTGTTCCCTAATAAATTTAGACAGTTACTGGACCCCCAAAGGTTGCAAGTGATTAACGCTGTGATGTCTACTTTTCCCACTGTGAAGGAAAGAAATTGGAAAATGGCCGAAGGAAACTGAGAGCAGTACATAATATACTCTGCTGTAGCTTTTCCATTAAACATGAACATTATTTGCAAAGCATTGTCAACTCTGTTCTGAATTTTAGAGTATATTGAACTTTTTGTTCTTTCAAAACATGGCTTTAAAGTTATTGATGATTTGTTCCCTCCCCCCTTTTTTTACTGATTATTTGAACATAAATAGTACAGCTGTGAAATCCGAGGCTTAAGGCTATTGATATGTTTCTGGAATTTATCCAGTTCAGTCCCCAAATAAAATTAATTCAGCATTACTCACATCTTTTAAAGCTAAGTCTTCAGCTGGGGCTCCATTACAAATATTTACATAGTATAAGTGTTTGAATACAACAAACAGTCTGAGAATATGAGAACAAGATTTGCTTCTTTTGAATTTCTTCTGAAAAAAAGAGCAAAAAACCCTCCATCCCCAAACCCCACCCAGAATATCAACTAAACTGTAGATTCTGTGACTGTAATATCCTGGTAAAAATTAGTTGAACATTTGCCATACTCATGTGACATGACATTGAAATACTCTTTGTTTGGTTTTAATAGGCTCATTGTTTTATGGGGCATCTTCCCAGGATTGAAGAAAGTTTTAAAGTACCGCTAGCTTTGAGTCTTTGGAATATATATTAATTTGCATTTATCTTTGTTGTGACAATCAGCTCCATCTCATTAGTAGCTGTGAAGAAGTGGAAAGTGGGAGTGAAATGTAGATCTTTTTCTTTTTTAACACTGTAATAATTAGTAGCTGGTTATGAAACAGCTCACATCGACTAACCGCAGAACAGATAAATCTTTTAATAACAGGAGAAAAAAACTGGTGCATATTAGCATATAAGCATATTTACATCAGAATAACTTGTCAGTATGGGAAGATGTGTGTTTTGCTGATATTACATTGGCCTTGCTATAGATATAGTTGTGAAGCTTCTGACGAAGCTAGTTTGAACATTTTGGTCTTGATCTCTCTATCTGAAAGAAAGGATTGTGTTTTTTTGGGTTGATTTTCCCATTGAAATAGCTGTTTGGAAAAGCGCTTAGCATTAACCAAGTATTAACATTTAGCTTGTTATTCAACATCTGCATAAAGCTGCTGGAAGAAGTATCTGGTGGTTCAGAGCTGGAACTATCAATGTGCTGACAATATTCAGCTTTAACTGTAACCCGAAGCCAGATTGGAAATGCTGTTGCAGTCTTGTCCCAGTGCCTGGGGGCTGTGTGAGTTTCGATGGCAGAGACCAGGCTTAAGATGAACAATAGGAGGTATATGTGCTGTTTATAAATCATAGTTTATCTATACTCTGTGTTTTGTCTCTAGAATAGAATAGAATAGAGTTGGAAAAGACATTGGAGGTCTTCTAATCCAGCCCCCTGCTCAAGCAGGAGAACCTATATCATTTCAGACAGGTGACTGTCCAATGTCTTCTTAAAAAAACCCAGTGATGGAGTGCCCACGATTTCTGAAGGCAAGCTGTTCCACTGATTAATTGTCCTCACTGTTAGGAAGCTTTTTCCTAATTCCAAATTGCTTCTCTCTTTGATCAGTTTCCAACCATTATTTCTTGTCCTGGCCTCTGGTGCTTTGTAGAATAATTTGACCCCCTCTGGACAGGGACAAAACTTTGCCCTGTTCCTGAAGGTCCATGATTTGAGGTTCACCTAGATTCACAGCTCTTAGTAGATCAGCAGGTAGAGGATTTTTCCCAGTTTTGATTGGTGTGGCAGTGGTGAGCTATTTGGGATAGGAAAAACTTTTCATCATGCATTTAGACCAGGGTTGGAAAACCACAATCTAAAAACCAAATCTTGCCCACCTTATTATATGGCCTATAAATGGATGAGTAGCAGATAGTCAGACCTTCATCTCAGTCAAACTTCAAGAGCAAGGAACTGGGATTAAGGATGGGTGTCCTGGGTGACTGTGGTAACATATTAACAGCTTCCTTGTTGACAAAAAGACATAGTTGTGCTTTTTGACCTGCAGGCCTGGCAGCCATGACTGTGGTAGCAAAAGAGGGATGGGATCTGGCCTTTTAGAAAAAAAGTTCACCGAACCCTGATTTAGATTACCGCAATGAGCTGTGCATGGGTCTATCTTTAAAGACACCTAAGAATTTCCAGGATGAAAAATGAGGTGGCTTGGTGATCGTGGATGGACATATATTGTATCTGTAGCTGAGAGAAACAATTGAGAATACTGGTTTTAATTCATAACACCGCTTATAGCTTGTACCAGGTCTCCTGCATTTTCTACTTGAGTTGGCCTGGCCCATGTCATCATGCTGGGAGAAGAAGCTAGCTGTTCCCATTTCTGGTAGCTCAGAGGGCTGATGTCCAGAAATCTTGTGTCTTTCGGTGATGGAGCCTCTCCTCTGGAATGACTCCCCACTGCAGGTTTGTCTGTTTCCAACATAATTTGTCTTCTGGAAAAAGTTGAAAATAGAGCTTTCCTAAGGGCTTTGCATCCTGACACCATACATTCTTTGTGTGGGTGAAGCAAACACAATATATTTAAGAATAACTTATAAATACAATTATATTTTATTATGTTTGCTTATTTTTATGAGCATCTGAGAGTCTTGTAATTGTGGCAGGATGCACATTTGATTAAAAAGAGATAAAAACTAATGTCTATATTTTATTCTTGATTAATAAAATGAGATTACTCATGTTCAGCTTTGTAAGCTAAATGTCCTTGTAAAACTTGTCTATAAGTATCTGCAGAAGACAGTGAATACTGACTTGTTGCTGACACTATGGAGAATTATGTTTTTTCCCTGGTTAAATATGAACTTGGAGTTTACTTTGGTCAATATTTGCCAGATCAATACATTTTAACATTGACTTCAACGATGTCAATCATGTCTGTAGAATTATTCTTCAACAACAAGTGCTGTCCCAGTCACCTTTATATTTTTATTCATTTTTATAGATTTGAAAGCAGATTATTTTTTGCAAATGCAAAATTTTCCCTCTTTTTCTATGTCATGATGAAATCTGATCGGCATTTGGACAGCTTGTTGATTTCAACAGAGCAATCACGGTAGCTTGAATAGCATTCACCAATTCAAGGTATCGAGCTAATTAATGCACCTATTAAATGAATCAATTGCAAAGGACTAAATTTCTCTGGATCATGCATTCAGTTGCTTTGATTTAATTTATTATTTTCTCCTCACTGATTTCAAAAGACATAAAATAATATGCAATATATTCTGTTTTTATAAAGTTGAAAAAAGTTTTATTTATAATACACTGTATTAAATGCTTTAGGTATCTCATTATACACTATTTTATATCTTTCTCACCTAAGAAAAAGCACCTTATCATTAACATCTGCTTTATTATAAAAAGATCTAATAAATAAATAATCTGTTTAAATGATGAACTACATCAAATATTACACAATGGATTTGCACAACAGGCTTTGCTCTATTTTCTCTTCATAGATTTCATAAGTGCTTCAGAGGGTAGTATAGATGTCCTGAGCATATATAGCTGCTGGGGTAGGAGAACTTGAGATAGGAGAAAGGGAGGTTAAAAGGAGAACTGAAAAGCTATTCCACCAACAATCTGAAAAATGGACAACTTCAGATAGAACTTGATAAGTGAGTGAAAGAAGCGATTGTTGAAATGAGAGAACCAACCTAGAACTAAGGAGAAGTTTTCTGACAGTTAGAACAATTAATCGGTAGAACCACTTCTCTCTGTAAGTTGTTGAATGTTCCAACACTGGAAGTTTTTAAGAAGAGATTGGACAACCATTGGTCTGAAATGGAATAGGGTTTCCTGCTTGAGCAGGGGGGTTGGACTAGAAGACCTCCAAGGTCCCTTCCAACTCTGTTATTCTGAACTGAGACTTTTGGTTTAACACATCCATTTGACATCGTTTGAAAGTTTGCTTAAATACACTGCTTCCATTCAGGATTGAGGAATACGCACAATCCTAAACTGACAATCACAATGAGGTTAATAAGACTGCAGTTGAAATTGCTGAGAGCTGAATCATCTGCTACTTTGTGGATTATTTTCCCAATCCATTTTTATTTCTGTTATTGCTACATTTGAGAAATTATAACCAAATAGGGTATTTTTATGGAAGCTTATATGTTCTTTTTTGGAAATAAGTGCTTCTTGATTCCAAGGATGGCATACTATATATACATGCATTCATACATATCATATTATTTCATTTTGTGATAAATATTTTTATGCAGAGTATGGAAAAGGAGTGAGAAATATTAATCACAAAAAGGAAACATAGCTCAAGCTACATATGATTTATATAACAATTGTTTTCATTGTCCCTGGCTTCCTTGGGCTAATTCTTTGTAACTTTCATTTTCTTTATATACACTTTATACTAGGGGTCCCTAACCCCTGGGCTGTGGCCCACTAACAGGCCAAGGCCTATTCGGAATTGGGCTGCATGAGTGGCTGGCTGGAGTGGGCACGCACGTGCATGCAGCTCAACTTGCACAAGTGGTTGAAACAATGGATGGAAAACTAATGAAAGAAAGAAGCAACCTGGAATAAGGAGAAACTTCCTAACAGTGAGGACAATTAACCAGTGGTTAATTGCCTTCAGAAATTGTGGGCGCTTCATCAATGGAAGTTTTTAAGAAGAGACTGAACAGTCACTTGTCTGAAATGGTATAGGTTCTCCTGCTTGAGCAGGGGGCTGGACTAGAGGACCTCCAAGCTCCTTTCCAGCTGTATTGTGTTTTATTGTATTGTATTGTATTGCATTGCATTGCATTGCATTGCATTGCATTGTGCTGCATTGCGTTGCATTGCGTTGTGTTACATTCTATTCTATTCTATTCTATTCTATTCTATTCTATTCTATTCTATTCTATTCTGTTCTGTTCTGTTCTGTTCTGTTCTAAGATAGAGGTGCAGTCCTCAAGTTATGAACATAGGTGAGCCTGGCAATTAGGGTTGTAAGCCATCATAGTTGTAAGGCGGGTCACCATCTGACTGGATCTAAGTGGACACTGCAATTTATTAAGTGAGCCATTATTTGCTATGGCCTGTTGTTGTTTTTTTGCCAGAAAAATTGAAGTACACCCTGATTTCGGACAAAATTGTCATAAGCCGTGGTCATGTGACCACCGGGCTCTGCACTTGGCTGCAAATATGGGCCGGTCGCTAAGCACCCAATAGGCAATCACATGACCTTGGTGAGGGCTGACATTGGAACTTTGAAATGGAGTCTTAAGACCCTCTTGGGGGGTCTCCTGCAGCTTCGGTTGCTAAGCCATTGGTCATAAGTCCCCAAAGCACCAGGGGGACTCAGACCGAAGGTCAGAGAAGAGAAAAATCAATTCCCATGTGATGTGTGCTTGTAGCAGAAACGAGAGGAGGAGGAGGAGAAGGAGGAGGAGGAGGAAGGGTGGTAATGCATTGACAGCAAGAAGGAAAAGGTCTGGATATACAGAAGAGAACAATGCTGTCAATCAGAATTGAGGATGAAGGATACCGATATCTATGTGCCTGCCTGTCTCTTTCTCTCTTTCTGTTTCCCACACAGACACAATATGCAGATGACACACAATTCTACAGAGGAATTATTGAGTCTCTCACTTGTATTTCTATAGCTTCGTGTCATCTGCAAATTTGATGAGTTCCCCCCTTCTATTCCCTCACCTAAGTCATTTAGAAGATATGGAAGAGTCCTGGGCCTAAGACGGAGCCTTGTGGCACCCCACTGCTTACTTCCCCTCCGTGTAGATGTAATACCGTTAAGGACTACTCGTTGAGTACGTTTTGTCAGCCAGTTGCGAATCCATCTGGTGGTGATGCTCTCTAGCTCACATTTTTTCTAGCTTACCAAGAAGTAGGTTGTGGTCTACTTTGTCGAATGCCTTGCTGATGTCTAAATATACTATGCCCACAACATTTCGCTGGTCTACTAATTTAGTCACTTTGTCAAAGAATGAAATAAGATTGGTTTGGCGTGATCTGTTTTTAACAAACCCATGCTGGCTTTTAGTTATAACTTCTGATCTACGATCTATCTTCTGATTTACGATGATTGTATTTTATGATGATTATGATCATGATTTATCACTTTGTTGCTTGTACGTACACTGAGAGTTTCTGTACCGGAGACAAATTGCTTGTGTGTCCAATCACACTTGGCCAATAAACAATTCCAATTCCAATTCCAATTCTGTCTGGTTTGGCACAGTAACCAAACAGGACAGGACGGACTTCAACGGATAGTTAGGACTGCAGAAAAAACAATTGCTACCAGCCTGCCTTCCATGGAGGACCTGTGTACTTCACGGGTCAGAAAGAGGGCTGAGAAAATATCTACAGACCCCTCACATCCTGGACATAAACTATTTCAACTTCTTTCTTCAAAATGACATTATAGGAAATTGCATGCCAAGCAACTAGACACAAAAACAATTTTTCCCCCAAGCCATCACTCTACTGAACACCTAATTCCCACAACTCTGTCTTAGGCCTACAGATATTTAACCACGTAGTAGGGCTGTATTGCTATTATCCTTCTCATCTTTCCTATTTCCTACTCCTATTACCTACTCTTATGCTTATCACTCTGTTTGGTGTATCTCATGATTTATGATTGTATCTTATGATTTATGACTTTGTTGCTTGTATGTACACTGAGAGCTTATGCGTCGGAGACAAATTCCTCGGGGGTCCAATCACACTTGGCCAATAAAGAATATTCTAAATAGATTTATTTTTTTCCCTTGGCTTTCCCCAAAGATGCCATAAATTGCCCTTCTGTAGCCCAGTGCCCTACAGCTATGGTCAGATGGTGATTCAGAATGTCTAACCGGTTGGCGACACCATTGAGTAAATCTAGAAGTTGAGTTGCAACATGTAGGATTCTCTTGTTTTTGGGAAGGGTGCTAAAAATTCTTCTGGGATCTTGAATGAAAAAGAAAATGAAATTTTGAAGCGATCCCGGAGAAGGCGAGGCTCTTCTTCAATCCCAACTCGTCCTTCCAAGGGTTCCTTTTGTTCCTTGCCTGAAAACAGATGTGGGTTGATGCCTGCACCTGATACTGTCCTGGTAAACAGCGTGGGGGACCGCGAGGGAGATCTTCTTATGCAAGACCCTTTCATAAAAGGATCTGGCAGCCTCGCTTCCTGTGTGGTGAGCGGAGGAGCAAGGGTACCTAATCTTGAAACCATCTTAAAATGGGTTGTTGTTTTTGCTCCCAAATGGTCAGAAGAGAAAGCCTCTTTTGCTGCAGCCTCCAACTTCGCAGAGGAGAAGAACTCAAGAGCAAAACGAATAACACGCAGCTACTACACCCTCGAGGAAATGCTGGTGGCCAGTTTCACTGGGGAACTGTTAGCTGATTCCGCTCCCCGTGACATTGCGGCTGCATTTGGCCAAAATTCAAGCCAAGGGTAAGAAGGGAGAAGACTGAATAGTAGGCCAGTGTCCGGCCGCAGTTGGAAGCCGGAATTCTCCCCTGATTTCCTCCTCCTTCTGCATAAAGCTGGGGAAACAATCTGCTCGATCCAATGTAGCCACTTTGTGGCCCTGTTCACACGATATGCGGTTAATTGGGTCACTGCAGGAATCAATGGGTCGTGTGAACTTCTTAACTGGCTCAACTAATCCTGGTAAAGTTGATTTTAGGTTCTAAATGAAACTCTAGGGTGTTTGGGGAGAAATTACTTCTCTGTTGCCTGTAACCTGTTTAGCAAGGATTTTGGGGGGACCTTCCTGTTTCTGGACCTTATTGCCCAACACTGATATTGTTACTTAGTTGGATAATGAAATGTCTGCAAGAAAATAACCAAGTTCAGAGAGCACCACAGTCATAGTCCTTCTCCTCCTCCTCCTCCTCCTGCTCCTCCCTCCCTCCTTCCCTCCCTCCCTTGCTCAACTGATGATGTTACCTAGTTGGGTAATGAAATGTCTGCAAGAAAACAACTATCAGAGAGCATCAAGGACCCTACTATCATCGTCTTCCTCCTTCTCCTCCCCCACTCCCTTCTAGCACTGATAATGTTCCCTACTAGGCTAATGAAACATCTGCAAGAACTAACTAAGCTCAGAGAACAGCCAGCATCCCGCAGTTCAACCCCGAGCTACAAATATCAGCATTATCAGTAGTATAGATGAATACCCTCTCAATAGCATTTCGGTTCGCACCCTATCTCTATCTCCTTTGACGGCTTTCTCCCTCTGGCCGTGTTGAGGAGAGAGAAGTCCTCCCAGGCCCGTTTGTGGGTGCTCTGGACCCCAATTACACCTCTGCAGATTTTGCATTCCCCCCACCCCCTTTTTTTTTCTTCTTCTTCTTCTTGCAGAAATAGAAAGTCAAGTAGCAAATCCTCCGGGAAGCATAATCCTTTTATGCAGCCACTGGGATGGTTCAGAAAGCGGCTGCTCTCAGAGGCAGTTAACTGGTCTTCCTATCTCGCTGGTGCATGGAAAGAAGCCAATCGCACAGATGGGTCGAGGATTCCGGCCACTGTGTGGTCCGAAGGGGGACATCGTGGTAGGACCAAGCTAACCTCTGCTCCATCGGCGTTAGTCTCTCTCTCGGAATAAATACTTCTCGGACAGCATCAATGCCAGGACTTTAATGTTGGCGCTGAACAGCAAGACTGCGCCAAGCATCTGAGCACCGCTTTGCAGAGCACACCCTTTGCGTGCCGAGAGTGAAAACAGCTGCATCCTCTGCAAGGGCCTCTTTTCAAGTCGATCCTGAGTGCTCCGGCGTGCGCAGAACAGCCCTTCCACCGGGGGAACGAAGCCAAGGATTTGCGCATGGCCCAACACGCCGGAGACACCTTCCCTGAAATGCACACATTGGGTAGAACGCCACTTTTCAATGCATTGCGCCGTGTGACCAACAACTATGTGCCGGAAACCCCTGGAGACTACACAATCAAAGGAGGGCTTTGTGCATTTTAGCTCTCTTGGGGCTCCCAAGAAATTGAAATACTTCTGTCGAGCACCGGAGAAAATCAGGAAATCCAGGCCATTCAAAAGAAACGTATAAAAGAACATCTGAAGAATGATCACAGGAATTGCATACGTCCAGTGAAGAGAAGGGTCAAGTGAGGGTTCCCACAAAGAAGAGGGGGGTCCACCTCTTCTCCAAAGCACCAGAAGGCAGGACAAGAAGCGATGGATGGAAACTCATCAAGGAGACAACCAACCTGGAACTCAGGAGAACCTTCCTAACGGAGAGGACAACTAACCAGTGGAACAGCTTTGCCTTCAGAAGTTGTGGGCGCACCTTCCCTGGAGGCTTTTAAGAAGAGGCTGGACAGCCCCTTGTCTGAAATGGTAGGAGGTCTCCTGCTTGAGCAGGGGGTTGGACAAGAAGATCTTCAGGGACCCTTCCAACTCTGTTATTCTGTTCTGTTCTGAATATAATGGTTTTTGGCAAGCTTAAGCTCTCTACAAGAATCTCAACCATGAACGGTCAAAGCAAATTGGCAGTAGATAAGAGTCAACATAATTCAAGATGGGCTGGACTTAGGTCTCTTGTGGGCACGAAGGGACTCGAGACTGATGTTGTATTTGACCCCTCCCTCGGGCTTAGCCTGGTCACCTCCTACCTCTTCTTTTCAATGTCCCTACACCTTCTTTTCAATGTCCCTACACCTTCTTTTAGAATATTTAAGAACTTCTGGGACATCTTTTTCAGCTTCTGGGAGATGGGCAAACTGGGGTTTCCCATGGCCTAAATACAGAAGCTGCCCGAAATAACCTTCATAAGGAATTCTCAAGGATTCTGTTTCCCGATAACTGTTGATGTGTTCCGCTGCATTAAAGCACATTCTTTTAATGTTACTCTCTTTATCTCTGCTCGGTATTTCAGCTCAAATTGGTGGAATTCTTTTGCTTAGATTGAAAATGGTCATTTGCTACATGGAAATATACTAAAATGGATTTTTAACGTGTGAGCAAGAGAGCTTTGAGCTAAAAAAAGATTAAATCTCATTTCCTAATAGGGGAATTGTTAAAGGAATGGCATTCTTGCATCCCTCCAGCCTTAACCCAACTCTTTAATACAGCTAGTCCTCAACGTACGATCCCCAGTTGGGACCAGAATTTCCACTGCTGAGCGCAGCAGTTGTTAAGCGAGTCACTGCCGATTTTACCACCTTTTCTGCCACGGTTGAGAAGTGAATCACTGCAGTTGTTACGTGAGTCAAGCAGTCGTTAAGCGAAGCTGGCTCTCCCGACTGACTTTGCTGATTGAAAGCTGGCTGGGAAGGTTACAAATGATTTTTTAAAAATAAATTTGTATTAATTATCCTCATCTTAGCTCTCTTTGATGTTACCCAAAGTCTCTTGTCACGAAATGGGCAGCTATGCAAGTTGATGATAAATGCCTCCTTTGGGCATTGATCTTGCCCTTTGCAAACCAAACCAAATCCAAACGCTGAACCCTTGTGAAGAGGGGAGCTGCAAAGCCGACAGTCCACCTTCCTTCGCTGTACTTAATAGCCCCT
The DNA here is from genome assembly GCA_032468155.1 of Oxyrhabdium leporinum. Lineage (NCBI taxonomy): Eukaryota > Metazoa > Chordata > Lepidosauria > Squamata > Cyclocoridae > Oxyrhabdium > Oxyrhabdium leporinum. The sequence goes on from JANHFL010005164.1 coordinate 78,940, forward strand.
GCCAGCTGTGCCAGAAAGAGGCAACTTCTCAGCATTTTCGCCATTCTGTGCTTTTCTCAGCAGTTGCAATCATCATATTACAATGCCAGCAAATAACAGAATAACAGAGTAGGAAGGGACCTCGGAGATCTTCTAGTCCAGCCCCTTGCTCAAGCAGGAGACCCTATGCCATTTCAGTTAAAGGGTTGTCCAATCTCTTTTTAAAAACCTCCAGTCAGGGAGCAACCACAGATTCCGGAGGCCAGCCGTTCCATTGGTTAATGGTTCCTAAACTCTTAGGAAATTCCTCCTTGCTTCTCTCCTGGATTAGTTTCCACCCGTTGTTTCTGTAAGTAACCACCTTGCTTTTAATCGAATGACAGAATGACAGAGTCGGAAGGGACCTTGGAGGCCTTCTAGCCCAACCCCCTGCCCAAACGGGAGACCCTGCACTGTTTCAGACCAGTGGCTGTCAAATCTCTTCGTGGCTGTAACCGCAATTACACGTGGGAGCAGCGGCTGGATGGTGACGGAATGGGACTTGGAGGCCAGGGGAAGGGGTCGCCTAGGAGCAGGGGGCTGGCATGTGTCGGCTGTCCCTGCCAAGGGGGAGAAAAGGGCCCGTTATATGTTCTGCAGAGCTGGACCGCTCTCCAGAAAACACCGGCTTTGTTCCACTTTCCAACAAACAGCGGGAGCGCCAGGAACGGCAACAATTTCCCTTTGAGGATTGCATCCATGCCATGGCGCCCGTCCAGGGCTCTCATTCATTGGCACAAAACTCTCGCCTGCAGCTCGTTCTGGGCCATCAGAGGACCTGAGAATTTGCCGACCGGTTTTTTTTTTTAAAAAGAAGAAGCAAAGGGGAAACCGTGGATCTTAAGGGCGAAACGAAAACGAAAACGAGAGCGGGCGGGAAATAATGACAATAACTAAAGGGAAGCTCAAGACGAACACGGAGAGGGTTGGGTCCGCAGCAAGAGGAAAGCAACTCGCTCCAACCCAAGCCATCGAAGCAAGAGTGGCTTCCCAGCTTAGGGATCCACCTTTCCGTCTGAAACTGACTAGGTAAAACTCAGATCGTTTCATCTGATCTAGAGACTCAAGATTAATGTCAGAGATTGGAGTGTGGGGGGGGGGCAGCTGTTAAGGGGGTGCAGCCAGCTCAGCTTACTGGACGGAAAGAAAGAGACCCCTTTTCTCTCTTTTGAAAAAACAGCAACAAGCCAGCCACCCCGAAATAGACCATTCAGGCGTGTAGTTCTCTAATTAGCACGCTCACCAACATCTAAATTGGGAAAGGAAACCTCTTCCTTTCCTAAAAGCATTTTACGACCAAGTCTTGGGGGGGGGGAGCAGCAGAGCAGGGCCCCACCCCTTCCTTCAGAGCTTCGCTCAGGCCCTCCTGTTTTCCCCTGTTCGAGATACTTGCAGAGTGAACTGGACAGAAGTTAGAAGGAGGCCTGTTAGGTGTGATGGGACTGCAGCCCTGCCACT
>JANHFL010005165.1:0-10982 GCA_032468155.1 Oxyrhabdium leporinum
TATTGTGGCTTTCTAGATAGTGCATCTGCCAGGAAGTTCTTTCCTCCAGGGAGGTATTTTAAAGTAAAGTCAAATCTCTTAAAGTATTGTGCCCATTTTACTTGCTTTGGGGAGAGTTTTCTTGGGGTTTTTAGTGCTTCTAGACTTTTATGATCAGCCCACACTTCAAAAGGGATTTCATTCCCCTCCAGAAAGTGTCTCCAAGTTAGAAGCACCCAGCGTACTGCATAAGCCTCTTTCTCCCAGATAGCCCATCTTTGTTCAGTTTCTGTTAATTTTTTTTAGGTGTATATGCACATGGCTGGAGCCGGCCCTGCTCATTACTTTGAAGCAGGATTGCCCCTATTGCCACATCACTTGCACGAAAAATGACTTCTCGGGGTCTGGGTGCCTTAGGATTGGTTCTGCAGAGAACAGCCATTTGAGTTTTTCGAATGCCATTTGACATTCCATTGTCCAAATCAAAGGCTGTTTCGGTTTTGGGTTACCCTCCCCTTTTATTTTTAGTAGGTTGGTTAAGGGGAGGACGATTTGTGCAAAGGCGGGAATGAATTGGTGGTAAAAGTTAGCAAATCCCAGGAAACTTTGCAGTTGCTTGCATGTGCCCAATCAATTACAGCTTGCACTTTCTGGGGATCCATTTCTATGCCTTGATGTGAAATGTGGTATCCCAAATAATCGATTTTCTCTTGATGGAACTTGCATTTAGAGAGCTTGGCACAGAGTTTGGCTGAGCGGAGTTTGTTTAAAACTGCTCAGAGTAATTTTATATGTTCCACTTTTGTTTCAGTGTAGATTAAAATGTCATCAAGGTAAACTAGGACCCCTTTGTACAAATGTTCATGGAGTACTTCATTTATTAGCTGCATAAACACCGCTGGGGCCCCTTGTAATCCAAAGGGGAGTACTTTGATTTGGTAACAGGCAAGGGGTGTGTTAAATACTGTTTTCCACTCATCCCCTTCCCTTATTCTGATTCTATAGTATGCCTCCCTTAGGTCAGTTTTGAGAAAAAAATTCCTTTAGAGAGGTGGGCTAGCATGTCCTTCATGAGTGGGAGTGGGTACACATTTTCCATGCTCATAGTGTTAAGGTTCCTATAGTCTACACAAAGATGTAAAGAGCCATCTTTTTTTTCTCTGAAGAGCCCTGGGGCTGCGATCTTGGGGGTGAGCTGGTTCAATGAAACCTCTTTTTAGGTTTTTATTGATAAGGGCTCTGAGTTCCATTAATTCTTTAGGGGACATGCTGTACATTTTTGGTTTAGGAAGTTTTGTGCCAGGTAGGATTTTGATCGCACAATCCGTGGTGTGGTGTGGGTGTGGGTGTGGGGGGGAGTTCATCAGAAGCTTTTTCACTGAAAACCTCAGCTAAGTCCCTGTATTCTTTGGGGATAGCCTCATTGGGTACTCCGCAGCCAGGCTTAGCTGCTTCTCAAGACTTCACCCCCTTCAATGTCGCCCCTCGGTCGTCAGCAAAAGTTACATGTAGCTGAAACCGAACAGAGTTTTCTTTCCAGTCTTAGGGTAAGTGGCTCAATTGGGTTGCTTACCAGTGGTTCATCTTCTGGATCGCTCCCAAAAGGGGTCAGCTCCTCCCGTTGGGTTGCCAAAGTTTCATCTCCCAAGAGGGGGGAATCTTGAAACTCAACCGTCTCCCGGCTTCTCAGGGCAGTTTCTTTTCCCTGCAGACCTGGTTTGGCAGGTTTTTCCCCCAACAAGCGTTCTGGCTTTCTAGTGACATTCCGCTGCCCAGTACCTTTCTTTTCCGCAGTTGAAGCAAGTTGGCGATTTTGGGGTGAACGGCTCTCGCTTTCCTTGTGGAGGGGATCTTTTCCACACTCAACCGGCTTGGTATTGATTCCTGGCCATATCGATCTCAGCCTCTTCCATGGTGAGGTACCACTCGTGCAAGTGATTAGGTGCTCCTTGAGCCACACAGGCATTGTAGAGAGAATCGCTTAGCCCATCTTTGAAACAGCTCACCAGGATGTTTTCTGGCCAATCCATGCAGCAAGCAACGTCTCTGAATTCCTTGATGTACTCAGCGACAGATCGTCATCCCTGCTAGTTTCTGGCTTTTCAATCAGCCAGGGGGGTCTTCAAACCGGTGGCGTAGGGCCATCATGAAGTGGTTGAAGTTGCACAGTTCCAGGGCATCCACATTGTGCAGGGTCACCGTCGATCTGGCTGCAGCCCCCTCCAAGGCTAGTGTAACCACACGAACTTGAGCCCCCTGGGTTTGAAATTTGTGGCCATACTCTTGCACGTACATGAGTACATGTGCCATGAAGAACCCCAGTTGCTGTGGGTCTCCATCGAATTTCACTCCCAGGGATGGCATCTTCCTCTCCAGTTGCATGGCGGAGATTTGGCCTAGCACATTTACCGCTGCCCGGGCTACTCGAGGGGGGTTCGCTGCTGTACCTGCAAGTGGTCCGACGGTGGCAGCGGTTTGGTCTGCAGCTGCTGGATCCGGGGTGATCGCTCTGGTATCCTTGGTTGCCGCCACTGCCTCCGCACCTCTCAGTGGTTGGTCTAGTTCCCCTCTGAGGCTGAGGTTCTTTAGGGTCTCCATCACCAATCGAGTGATGTGCCTTTTCAGTCGATCCTCTCTGAGTGGTTCCTCGAAGATTTCTTCTTGGTCAGAGAGGGTTTCCAGCTCCAGTTTACACCCAGGCTTCCGACTGCCTCGGGTTAAGGTTACGCCCCTGGTTCTTTCATCCCAGCTGCCCTTCTTCCCTATTCCATTCAACCAGTATGTTTTTTTGGGATCGTCTTGGGGTGTCTCCACCTCTCTGATCGGGTACAGGGAACAGGTCTCTGGCTGGGTGGTGGTAGAAGTTTCTGCCCAGCATTCAGTTTCCCGCTGCTTGCTGCTTTGTTCGGACATTGTTGCAGGGTCCCCATGGTAGGGCGAAAAGTTGCTTCTCCGGGTTGACCTTTTTTGCAGAATCTGCTTTATGTAAGGTACCACCTCTCCTCCTTACTCAAGAAAGTAGAACTCATGAAACTTGGTATTTCAAAAGGAACCTTTTATTGAGCATAAATAATAGTAAAACGAAGGCAAAGGAGAGTCTAAAGCCCCCTAAGCAATACAGTTAGAAATAAGACATCAGAAACCCCTCCCAACAGTCTGTCAGCCTTGAGAGCTATATTTGTAGAATGCCTCTGCAGCTGCCACAATTAGTACCTGGGAAAATGGGAGGGGGGGATATTCACACTGAGCTGGGAAAAGTAGATAGACACAACAATATTTTTCCCCAGGGAGTCAAGGACATATCAACCTGCACCTGGAGAAGGAGTGGCAGAAGGAAGGACTTCGATTGGGATGGAGTTGGATTGGGCCATGGGATCATGGACGGAGGCAGGAGGGTGGATCTTTGAATTTCTCTTGGGGAGGGAAAATCCTCTTTCAGATTCAGGTTTTTCCCAGATGTACCAATATGACTTCTTCAATAAAATCTTACTTGGATGAATTTTGCTTCCGAGTGCTGAATGGAAAGGGAGTTTTCATTGGAATGCTGACAGTGTTGATGTGTATTCAGCCACTCCACAGGTGCGAAGATGTTATTGTACCGGCCGTCCTGAGAACTAGATAAGCCCGCTTTCCCAGGGCCGTCTTCCGCTAAGTTACAGAGTGAGAGAATCCACATGGCCTCCCCCCTCCCTTCTACATTCCCCAAAAGGTGAGAAATCCTCAGGGCACTTAGGTGCCAGGATAAAGGTTATAAAATAGAAGCTTTCACATGAAGGTTATAAAATATAGCAGCCTGTCACAGCCCCCCCCCCCCTTCCAGTTGAATGACAGTATCACTTTAGGGATCTGACATGGTTTTTCTTTTTTCATTTATAATGCCCACTATTTTATCATTTTCAGTCATATGATATAGAATAGAATAACAGAGTTGGAAGGGACCCTGCTAGAGCAGGAGACCCTACATCAGGGGTGTCAAACTCACATCATCACGGTGGAGTCACGTGATGTATCTAAACTGGGCATGGGTGTGGCCAGCAGATGATGCATCTGGCCTATGTGCCGGGAGTTTGATAGCCCTGCCCTACGCCATTTCAGAAAAATGGCTGTCCAGTCTCTTCTTAAAAGCCTCCAGTGATGCAGCAGCCACAACTTCTGAAGGCAAACCATTTCACTGATTGTTCTTGCCATGAGGAAATTTCTCCTTAGTTCTAGGTCATTTCTCTCCTTGTTTAGTTTCCATCCATTGTCTTGCCTTTTGATTCTTTGAAAAATAGGTTGACCTCTCTTTGTGACAGGCCCTCAAACATTGAAAATTGTTATTGTCTCCCTTAGTACTTCTTTTCATTAGACTAGACATATCCAACTTCTGCAACTGTTCTTCATATGTTTTAGTCTCCAGTTCCCTAATCATCTTTGTCACTCTCTCTGCACTCTTTCCAGAATCTCAACTTTTTTTGGTGACCAAAACTATTGGTAGTGTGGTCTTGCTAAGGATTTATAAAGTGGTACTAATACTTCATGTGATCTTGATTCCATCCCTCTATTAATGCAATCTAGGATTGCATTGGCTTTTTTTTACATCTGCTGCACACTGCTGGCTCATATTTGTGTGATTGTCCACTAGGACTCAAAGATCCCGTTCACAGTTACTGCTACTAAGCCAGGTTTCACCTAATTTGTACTTGTGCAGTTGGTTTTTCTTGCCTAAGTGTAAAAAACTGTTTTTCTCTACATTGAATTTTCATTTTGCCCTGTGTTCAAGTCTTGAGCTCATCGTCTGGAGTATTGACTATTCCTGCCAGCTTAGTGTCATCTGCAATTCCCCTTCTACAGTGTATTCCCTCATTTAGATAATTTATGATGATATTGAAGAGTACTGGGCCTAAAATGGAACCTTGGACTACCCTACTACTTACTTCCCTGTATGTGGATATAGTTCCATTAATGACTACACATTGACTATGGTTTATTACCCAGTTACACACCCATGTGGTAGTGTTGGTGGTATCTGTTCCACATTTTTCTAGCTTACCAAGAAGTAGGTTGTTGTCTACTTTGTCAAATGTCTTATTGAAATCCAAATATACTATCTCCACAGCATTTTGCTGGTCCACTAATTTAGACACTTCGTCAAAGAATGAAATAAGATTTGTTTGGCATGATCTGTTTTGATGAATCCATGTTGGCTTCTGATAATAACTTTGTTTGCTTCAAGGTGTTCACAGATCTCTTTCTTGATTATCTTTTTCAGAATCTTCCCAGGTATTGATGTCAGGCTGATTGGTCAATAGTTTCCTGTTTCATTTGTTCTTTCATTTTTGGAAGATGGAAACCAAATCATCTCTTTTCTAGTCCTCAGATAATTTCCCAGTACTCAAAGGATATGGTACAACAGTTGCAAGATCATATCTGCTAGTTCCTTCAGAACTGTGGAATGTAAGCTGTCTGGTTCTGGTGATTTGAATAATCTAGAGTGGACAGATGTTCTCTTACCTTTTTCTTGCTTATTTTAATTTGTTTTTCTAGTCTGTCTTTTATGGCTCTGTTTTTGCTAAGTTGGGTGGCATTTTCTTTTTCTGTGAAGACAGATGCAACGAATGAATTAAGCAGTTCTGCATTCTTTCTATTATCTGTTACTTCCTCGCCATCTTATCCCATTCATGGAGAAATTGTTTGACCCCCAGTTCGCAACCAGATCAACATCATTTCTAAACCCATATCCACTGCATCTTGATTGATTGAGCCTCAGTTTGGGTGTACTTCTCCTATCCAAGTTCTGTTTCAGGTTATTGACTAAGTTGATTCTCCTAGTCTCAGTGCCGTACCCAAAAGAATCCAGATGGAAATAGTCTAGATAACCCATCTCCAGAGCTCTATCTTTTAACTCATCAGATATAAAAATATATAAAGAAATAAAGCATCATTTTCCTTGAGAAGAATAAAAGTCAAGGGGCACTTTAAAGCACAGTACGAAAAGCTTGAGTTCTTGCAGGAAAGTCTCCTTCCATGATAATTTGAAAAAGCTGCCTTCATCTTCCAAATGCTCTCTTGTTTTGTAATGGTAGATCATAATCATAGTAAAAAATATTGAAATACACCCTTAAAAATGTAGTTTGTCACCAAATGGGACCCTCCTGGATTGCATGAGACAGTGAATGCACTAATTCTTTTGGTGTTTGAGATAACAAAAGTGCAAGCAGAGAAGTATAGACTTGATGGATGCAATGGTTATCTGTATTAAATTGTCTGCACCTGCCACAGCCCTGCAAAATAGATTTGTGGAATGCAAACAAGAACAGTGTCTAATTCCATTGGTGACACCAATTATTATGATCTGGGATTTTTTAATTTCTCTCTCATGAAAACACAAGACAAAATGCTATATGAAAACGATTTCTCTTCTCCCCAGCTACACTAAAATATAGGGTGAAGCAGGCTGTCATTCCACTTGTTCCCTCAACATTCCATCTCACCATTTAGTTTGAGGGGAAAAAAGAACCAGCAAAGAATCAGCAAGATATTGCATGTTGAAAGAATGGAAGTGCTTTTAATGGAGGTGTGAGGAGGAGGGGGGAAAGCTGTGGAATTAGAATGATTTTAAACAACAAAAATAGTGCCCTTTAGACATTTTCCATGGTGTCTAACTATATAGAACACTAGTAAGTGTGCGTGGGAAAAGGACAGGCAGTCCTTTAGTTCTAAATCAGAAAGAAAAATTAATGCTTTGTGCATTTGTAAAATCATTTCCCACTCCCTTACTCCTTTAATTCTGTTGTTAAGAAATAAGCTGAGACTATATACATTCCTTTTAAATAATAATGCACCTCCCACCTCTTTTTGAGAAAGGGTGTGCAAACTGGAGACTTGGCAGGCAGCTATATGCACCAACATAATGGAGGCATGTACAGAGGCAGATGTAAGGGCTCCCAATCTGAGAGTATTTTGTTAGGCTTTGGGTTGTTGTACAAAGAAGAAAATGAGGGAAAGTCTGCTTTAATTGTATGCATAAACTGCTTCCAAGAAATCCAAGTTTATAGGTATCTGCAAAAAACTGAAAATTATTTTCATAAATTTGTCTACTTTGTCAAAAGCTAACACAATGGGCTTACAAAATTGAACATAATCTGCCAGGCTGGTAAAGTTAGGTGATAGATCCATCTGCAACATAGCATACATATACTTTGCTCTCAGTTCAAATAAATAATAGTAGTAGCAATAACTTAACTTAGACTTATAGGGGCAACCTATAAATTAACCCACAGCTTCACAATGCTTTACAGCCCTCTCTAAGTGGTTTACAGAGTCAGTATAGTGCCCCCAACAATTTGGGTCCTCATTTTACCAACATCGGAAGAATGGAAGGCTGAGTCAACCTTGAGTCAGGGAGAATTGAATGGTTGGCAGTCGGCAGAATTAGCCTGCAATATTGCATTTTAACCAGTGGTGGGATTAAGCCAGTTCGCACCACTTCAGGAGAACCCTTTGTTAACTTTCTGAGCAGTTGGGCAAACCGGTTGTTGTTCCCACTTTACAGAGCTAATTTTGTCAGGAAGGCAGGAAGGAAAAATTCTGGTGTGTTTCTGGCCTAATCCTGCTTATCTTTAAGTGTTTTCAGAAACTACCTCTGGGTAAGCCTTGTTACATTGTAACAGAAGTTGGTGCTTGTCAGGTGACTTTCTGTAACCTGAGCTCTGGAGGGGCTTGACTTTCTTAAAGGAGAAGGGTTGTTTTAAGCTTTTTACACTGCTTTAATGGTTCCTGGCACTGTCCTTTTGGGGTGTACTTCTAAGAGGCAAGATGCAAGCTTGCACTGATTTTTTTATTGCCATTCTGGGGGCATGTAATCTTTCTTTAAATCTGGATGATTTCCTTAGGATATCTTGTGAGGTGAGTGAGACCAACCAATATCTTTAAGTGGTGCAAATGGATCTAAGGATTGCTTCTCCTGGGTGGGAAATTTTGTCAGTTCAGTGAGCATAGGAGTCTCTTGTCTCTCGGGATTCTTCAGTCGTCCAGGTCATGGTTGTCCCAAAGATGCTTTTTTCAAGAGCGTTGGAAGAAATATCCATTGGTTTAGTTCCAAATGAGGAGAAAGACACTGGAAACATGAAGACTGATTGGAAAGATGGTTTATTGTCGAACAAGAACCACACGGGTCTGAGGTCCTGGGCAGCTGACCAATTGGTTTGATGAGTACATGGATTTTTATAGTTTGTTCTACAGCATTTTGTAATTTAGAAGCTTATTTTGTGTATTTTGTTAATTGATTTTAATTAGTTTGTCACGCAAAGGCTGGCAATGAGTTACTGTTTTAAATCTTGTTTAACAAATGTAATTAATCCTAGATTCTGGCTTCCTTGGGGTTTTAATCCTGTCTTGAATGGATTACCAAATCATTTTTACAAAGTGACCACCTGAGCTATTAAGAAAGACTGAGTCTGTTTCCTGCCTTTTAAGAGCTATCTCTATTTCTCATTTAGGGAAACATAACTACAGGCAGCCCATCTTGGTCCCAAAACTACCAATCTTTATAATTTCAATTCCAAGTTGTTCGGGTAGTTTGGTAAATTCAATTTGGATTGATGAAAAATAGTATATATCTTATCAATAAATATTTTAAAATGATTTACTTGCTTTATTTCCTTTATTGATTCATTTAAAACAAGTTGGAGATGATGGTTTAAGCAGTGCCAGATTATTATGTTTGGAAACTTTTACTATTCTAGTGCTCACTCCAGATTTTCTCCCAAGCATAATGCTGGCACCATTGGAGCAAAATCCTATTAATTTTTTTTCTAGGTAGTTCTTTGTAAACCCAACATTATTTAAACTTTCAATAACTGAAGAACATATTGTCTCTGCATCTTGTTTTTCCAATTCAACTAGCTCAACAAAAAATTTTGGTGAGGTAACTGAATCCTCAACTTTTAAGAAAAGTATCAGAGCTGGTCTGCAAAATATCACTGAGGTTTCATCAATAATCAAACATATTTTCAGATTATTTTCAATAATTTTAGTAAATAATTGTTTTTTAAATTTCTTTTGCAATGAAATCAACTATTTTCACTGCAGTTTTACATGAATGCAATCCTCTTTCCATATCTAGTCCATTTTCAATTTTCAATTCTATCGCATCTTCTATGTCTGAAAATGGTTTAGATCCTTTTGCCAGGCTGTAAACTATATTGAATACTCTACAAGTAGTACCAACATATTTTTCAGTCATCTTATCTATTCCTTTTGTTACTGCATCCTGCTCACATTGTTTTAAGTTCTCTGTGCAAATGTTATGAGCTTTTGATGAAAAATGTCCTGTCATTTTTTTTTCTTAGAGAAGCTTATTTACCTCTTTATTTTTCCCTGCTGCCTCAGTCTGGAAATATTTCCATTCTTTTGACACATGAACACTTTTTTCTTTTGTGAAGTCATTGTTTGCACAACACTTGCAACCTAACTTTTTGTTGGAAATTACCAGTCCCTCATATTTTACTTTAAAGTACTTTAAAATACTATTGCAATGTTCAGCAGTCAAGTATCTTCTTCTTTTCAATTTTGGAGTTATCAGTTATTTTAATAATTGACATGCTGCTTTCTCCAAGTTGGAGTGGTTGTGCTTGTGACTGTTTTGTATCATCTAAGGTCAATTCTGTTGTATCTGATTCTGATCTTGGTTTCTTACTGAAAAATATCTGTCGAACTCTGTTGCCTTTTCATCCTGTTAAAGGCTACTGCAAAATAATAATAATAATGTTGTAGTTTGGACTCAATTGTGGTTGTAAATTGAGGCCTGTAGGTAATGTAAGTTCTCCAAAGTTGTGCTGCAAACATAGTACAGGAAGTATTGCCCAGTTGTCAAGGCAACACAGATATGCTTAATTTCCAGTCTGTGCAGCAGAGATGCAGCACTGCATAAAACTAGGCACAGACCTTTATTGTCTAGGCAACTAAGTACTGTGCTAATACATTTTCTCTTAGATACACACATGCAAACACATAGTCAGATTGTTGCAATGGAATGAAATGAAGCCACAGTGCTATAGAGAAAGAGAGCAAGCATTACCTAGTTGCCTAGGTAATATCAAGATACACTTTACTAATAAAAAAACAGCAAAAGATATGATCCAACTATATATCCAACTATCTGTGCATGAAGCTGCAGAACTGGACTTTAAAACTTAACCTTATCTATTGCTGAAATATTCTTTGTTGTATTTGGGTGACCAATCTTTAGGATCTCCAGGATCTAATTCCAAGCAAAAACCCCTAGAAAGCAAGTCAAATAATGAAGTAAGGAGGGATGGGAAGGAAGACAAACACAAACACAAAAAAGAGACATAGGAAGCACACCCAGAGTCAGACACAAAGATCTCAAGTGCCTATATATAAATGCACAAAGTCTGGGGGGGAAACAGGGTGAACTTGAACTATTAATATATGAAAGTAGATATGATATAGTTGGAATAATAGAAACCTGGTGGGATGAAACCATTGACTGGGACATACTGATAGAAGGATACAAAATCTTCTAAAAACCAGACCCCATAAAAGAGGAGGTAGACTTGCATTGTATGTAAAGGACAACTATATTGCTACAGAAATGCATGAAACCATAGATGAAAACCTCCTAGAATCCATATGGGTTAATATAAAAGAAAAAAAGAATGACATGACCATAGGTGTATCTTATAGACCACCCAATCAAGCAGAAAAAATAGATGTCCTCTTTGCTAACCAACTAACAAATATATGTAGGAAACACACAATAGTAATGGGGGACCCTGATATCAATTGGAAGACTAATTCTGCACCAAGTGAGAAATCAAACAGGTTCCTAACCAACCTAGCTGAAAACTTTGTTGTCCACAAGATAGAGGAGGGAACTAGAGGGACAGCCATACTGGACTTAATTCTTACAGAGAAGAAATTATAGAGGGAGTTGAAACTGCAGGAACCTTGGGTGAGAGTGACCATGTCATACTAGAATTCAACATAACACAAACACA
>JANHFL010005166.1:4040-43050 GCA_032468155.1 Oxyrhabdium leporinum
CACACACACACACACACACACACACACACACAGAGTCTAGGGGGTTGCCAGTTTGTAAGAAAGTGACCAAAGGTCATGAATTCTTCACACAGGAAGGGTGGTGCCAAGTTTTCATCTCTAATCTTTGCTTACTCAGCAGTTAAATTTCCATGCCACAGACTTTAAACCCCTTTTGCTGAGACCGGGGTAAGAAATGTGAAAGGATGGATTTGATATCTTTGGAGTGAAGTCACAAATCTGTCTCCAAAAATGCAATGGCGAGCATCCTTTTTAAGAAGTTTTTACGGGTGACTGAATCCTAATAGTCTCTCTGAGAGCACCTAACTTCTTACCTAATGAAACACTAATACTCCTTTATTTATTAATCAAGGCTGATTTTCAAGATTCTGGTGTAAATCTTTTATGGATGTTATAGATATTGGTTTTTCTACAGGAGTGGGAATGACCTCCAATGCAGAGCTACAGTGATCCTAGTTAGCTTCAGTTGTGTGATAGCTATCCAAGAGTGATTGGTCTGGAGAATCTCTTGTTCCCAGTTTTCTAATCATGTTCCCCAAAACCCATACAAATCAACCAGTTCCAAAGCAGCTTCCAGCTAGTCATCTTGTTTCTTTCTTTTTTTAAAAAAGTTAGTTCTTTTTATAAGGCTACTCTAGTTTGTAATTAAATGCTTGAAAACAATTCAAGAAATATTTTAAAAGGAATTGACAAATAATAAAAAGAAAAATAACAAATGTGACATTTGTCACCACTGGACAGTTCTACTACATGAAACTTATGTTTGTAAGGTTTAGAATATCAAGTCTGGCTTGAACTCAGCTGTGGGGCCTACCAATATCGTTACATAAGACTATTTCTTCTTTCTTTCTTTCTTTCTTTCTTTCTTTCTTTCTTTCTTTCTTTCTTTCTTTCTTTCTTTCTTTCTTTCTTTCTTTGTTTTCCTTTTCTTTTTTAAACCACTTTTATTAAAAATTATTTATGAAATTAAGTGTGTGTGTTCTTCAGTAACTTTTTCACAACTGGAAAAAGAATGCTGAAGCAGATGGGCTGGAGATGATTCAGGAATCCCATGCCAAATTTGTTCACAATTTTAAGGCTTTACAGAAACCATCTGGTATGCTGCCTTTTTAAGACTAGTGATCAAACGTTGGAAGGCAAATTTTAGCTGAGAGATGAGGGCTGCCTAATACCATTGAGCTAAGGAAAATAAGGTTATGAAGTCAATGTGCTAATGTACATCAGTCCCAGGAATAACCAGTGTGAACAACTTTTAGACCTTTTCTTTCCTGGTGTTTTGTTTAAGAAAGGCCATCAACATTGCTATTTGACTTTAGTAGTGAATTGTGTTATTTTCTATTTGTTCCACAGTAACTATATCTTGTTTCTTTCTTCTGTTGAACTTGACCACACAACTTGTATACCATAGCTAGCCAAGAGCTTAAAAAGGGAAGTACGGTAAATGTCTGTTTAATATTGTTCTGTAGAACGGAGCACTCTTAAATGTTTATGTTTGGGACTGGAAGGCAAGCCTTATTATTGGATTTCATATAACTAAAGCTATTACAATTTCTACTACTACTTAAATAGAATTTCTGGACCCTCAAGAACAATGTGCAACCTAGCAGCTTAAGCTACTCATTTTCCACCCTTAGTATTACATAAACTGCACATATATAATTTTTCAATTTCTTAGATTCACAAAGTCTTGCATCCTCCCCACCACGCTTCACCTTCATGCCAGCTTTTCAAACTTTCAGTCTAACTTTCTTATGTTAAATATATTTATCTCTCGTTCCTTTCCAGACCTTCTGTTTTGTACAGTAAAGGAAGACAGTGTAAATAACTTAAGACAGACAACATTGGTCCATCTTTAATTGGGTCTAATCATATTTTATCTTTAAAAAAATCTTGCATCAAATTGTATCCAAGATAGAGTTATGTCTGCTTTCAGCAGTGCAAAACATTGCATTGAAAAGAAACAATCATAGCATGTATTTGTATATGATGACATATTTATAAGATTCATAAGACAACTCATTCCAGAGGTTCTGTGGAGTGTACAAAGTCAAACAAATACAATTATAAACAGTAGCAAACAATAATGGCACAGATCTTCCTCTAGCTGTTTTATCTTCAAAGGATTTCCATAAAGCCCAAGTTTTAACTATTCTCTGGAAGGTCCTAAGAGTGGGTAGCATTCTTGCTGTTCAAAAGGAGGGGAACAGTAATAAAAAGTGACCACTTTCATGAAGCTACATTGGGTAGTCAGATGTATTAAATAGATAGAAGATCTCCATCATGAAGAATTGAAGATATATAACAAATTCACACGCGTGAGTGTCTCCAGCAGAAACGAAACTTTTTAACATTCTTGGATGAAAAGGAGCAAGAGACCTATAGCGAAAGAAATATTTCAGAGCAGGAACTGGAGTAGTTGTATGAAGTGAAGATAATCACATATTTCTAGTGCAATTGGCCAGTGCTCATGGGCCTGCTTTAAATATTTCAGTGGTATAAATGTCTTGCTTTACCATTTACAGTGCATACTAGTAAATAAATAGATTATCTGGAAGTGGTAAATGAAAATGGTTTGTAAGCCTGGCTGTGTTTTAAGTTAATATTAAGTCTCCAAGTTAAGCTTCTATCCTAGTAATTTTGCAGACATAGGTATGAGTTTACCTGGCACCATACAAATGTAGTTTGCCATTTTCCATTTGTTTTGGGGGTTTTTTAATTTCCCAGTGTAGTCTACAGTTCCTGATGATTTCCTATATGCAGTATGTCCTAGCCAGTCTGATACTGCTTAGCTTTTTGAGATCAGCCAAAAGTTAACAAACAGTTGGTACTTAGCTGGACAGGTTAGCACTCCAGCTAAGCAATTATCAATTATGTTGTATCTATAATATACTGGAGAGGAATGATTCTGCAGTGACTGGTTTTCTTAACTGACTACATTTCAAGCTTGTATGAGGGGAATAAAATGTGAATGAAGCTTGCTTTATTGTTCATTACAGGTTACAGATGCATTGAACGTATCAAAATAAAAGACAATAAACTACTAAAATAGCATAGGAACAATTGCAACAGCACTTAATATAACCAGTAAGAGCAATCCCAAATTAATTTACCATTAGAAAAGCATGAGTTCTCCCGCTACAGATGCAAACAGTAGGGTTGTTTGGGGACTTTGGTCTGCCAAGAGGAACTTCACTTAAAATTCATATGAACAGCTAGGAAATGGCTTAATGAGCCATGTTAGCAGCTCTACAAATATCTCTATAAAAATTGTTGTAGACTAAAACGTGGTTCAATTATTCAGTATTCCCAGACTGACAGAGTAAATGCTTTCCACATTAAGGGTTTTTTGGAATCTGTTTTCCAACATGGTTGATAGCAACTCTCAAACTAGAGTAATGAGAAAACCTTGTAGGATTGTCCCTGGTACAAAAAGTGTTGGGAATTATTGGCAACCAAGAGAAGGAATGAATCTGTGGGCATGCTCACTGCCCAGTATGCCCAATGAATGAAGGAATGAATTTTTGAGCATCGACAACACATATACAATGTTGCAAAGTCTCATCCTAGCTGAAGATGTGGAGATGGCGCAGGAATGAGCAAGCGTTTTTCCTGGTTTGTAGGTTTAAAAATGATTAAACGGTAAAAGGGATGCTTTAAAGAACCGTAGAGACTTATGGTGTCCACTTTACCCCTTAAAATCTGATCCAAAAGATGCAGCCCAATTTAGAAGGTTGGCGTTATTTTATGAGTGTACCTGGAAGGGAGTCACTCTTCTTCTTGGGTAATTATGTCCTTTAGCAAGTTGCAGATATTGGCCTAGCTGGTTCAAATTCACTTGCAAAACAAACAATTAATTAAATAGAACCTAAAATATCATATATAGTCATTTAAAGTAGTCTAAGTTGCCTGGGGTTTCCTCCCAGTTATTTGATATCAAATATCCAATATATCAAATGACACAGCCAAGATCACACTCCACCTCATCTGTCTTTCTGACCTAATACTGGGGGAGATGGGAAATAGGAATTTAAAGCTTTTTGGAAGGCTAACAGAGTTGGGAACATTTGAAATCCATTGCAGAGGGGAAATTGCCAAAAGGAGGGGCACTGCCACAAAAAAAGGTACAAGTACTATATCCCATTAAATGGCATTGCCTTATGGAAGGGATCTGGAATATGCCCACCTTGTGAGAGCAAATAGGACAAGCCAAAATAATTGAAGATAGACAATTGTGTGAATAATCTTGTCTATTATCATGTACTGTACAGAGTTATAAGCAATAACTTTGTTGGTTCAACTCAGTGTTTAATCCATGACAGTAAGCCTTCCTATTTCTGGTTGAAAAAGATCTCGGTATTACTTGAATATAAAAATAATGCTGAAATTTTATTGGTTCAGCGTAGCTGTTTTTGCAATAAAAAAATCATATTTGATATTTATTTATTTATTGAATTCATATTGCTGCCTATTTGCCCATGGCGACTCATGATATGATATGATATGATCATGCCAAGAAATTATAGAAATTAAAATGCGAGTCTGATTGGTTTTGGCTAAAGGGAGGGCATCAAGAAACATATTTCAAAAGATATGATAATGACAGTTACAAAATATTCTATCTAAATATCCTATTAGCAGAGTGGAAGGTGGAAACTGAACAACAGCAAAAACCTGAAAACTGATAGCTCCTCCAGCCCCTCCCTCTCCAAACATTTTGAAGGCAGAACTGTGCTGAGAATTGATAATCATTGAAATAACCTAAAGCAGAAGAAAACATCCAAATAATATGGTGAATTGTCTAGGCTTTCAAGCTGTTACCACATCTGCTATGACCACTATCGCATTCTATTGTCGAGTGCAAATATCTGGAACAATCCTTCAAGCAGCAGTCAAAATCTCTAAACACATAAAGAGACAATGTGTGAGCCTTAGCCATTTTGGACAAAGACACATTGGGATTGGTTGGGCTTTAAATGTTGCTTTAAATGTATTAATAGTTTTGAAACAAATTATTATTTTTGTCAAAAATTACAAGAACTGTAAGATGGTTTGCCTTGACTTCAACACAACATTTTTCCTGTGTTCATAGGAGGAAAGATAATCTCTTCAGTTATTCTTGTATTTGAATGAGCATCTTAACACCTTGTTACAATATTTCAGAAGCAGCAAGGAGTAGCAGCTCAGTTGTGAAAATGTTACTGAAATGCAACTTTATTTTGGAGAAGAAATAACTGACTGAGATTTGTCATTGTTGTGGTTGTTCATTCAGTGATTCCAGGTTTTTTGTATATAGTTGTTATATAGTTATGTGTCTATACACATACCAAATATATGTATGTTTTACATAACGTATTTGTTCATTTTGTATATTTTATGAAATAAAATGTATATCTTACATAAATATCATTTCTGCCTACCCATTTAAATTCTTTCTTTCTTTCTCTTTCTCTTTAGATTATGATTGAGTTTTGTCCTGGTGGAGCTGTAGATGCTACTATGCTAGGTAAGTACAATGAAGCTTCATATTGTCAACCTTTGGAGTATGTTGGTAATAAATAGATACTAACCTCTGCTTGTACAGTAGGTCTTCCCATAACATATAGAATATTACAGCTTGTGCTTAAAGATATGTGCATAAAACATTCCCATAATAGCCTGACAATTATTATATGTGTATATAGGAAATTCAGTAGTAGTAGGATATGTGCCATGTTGTGCTTTATTTTTGAGATCAGTCTGGGAGCTGTGGCTTCATCATGCAGAGTGAGAGGTGGCCAGTGGTGAAAAAAAGATAGAGCAAGTCTATTTTAAAAAAAGTTCTTCTAGTGATGAGGTTTAATTTGCTACAGCTAATATTTCAAAGTGACCTGTAGTGATGGCTTCATGGTTTTCCTGATAGGGGAAAAAAAAAGAGTTTTGTGTTCTTCAGGATTTTAATTGCACCGTGTGTGTTTTTTCCCCCCACAAATCACCACCAGGACTGAAAAGCTGCTTTTAGAGGAAAGCAAAGTGAAAGAACCAAGCAATATTTCAAATTAAAACTAAAAGTTCAGCAGCCGCCCTTAAGGCAGTGGGTAGTGAAGTTGTGCCTGCTTAGGGGTAACTTGGCATAGAAGCTGCAGATCTAAAGATCTAAAGAAAGGAGAGGAAACTTTAATATGCAATTAATTGATTCTGATTCTGACACTGATTCTGATCACGGCCAACTGTGCCCTTTAGTTTCATGATGAGCCTATCCTTTGGTCATTACAAGCCTTGAAAACAACTTCAGCTTGAAGACGACTTGAAATCCCAAAAAACTCTCTCAGAGCCAAGTGTTGCTATCTCTGGAAACATTTCGAAGAAATATAATGCTGACAAAGGGAACATTCCCCCTATCCCTTCAAGCATGTCTGCTCTTTAAATGAATCCAACTTCTCTACTGGAAGTGGGCAAATAAGAAATCAACACTGAAATGGGAGCTTTTTTCCTTTGTTTAAGATGTTTTGCTGCTGAAAGAATAGCTGTCCTACTTAACAGCTCCCTCTTGGATTAGCCTGATTTGACATTCATATGGGCCATGCTACCTAATGCAAAAGATAGGGAATATTCTTAAATGTCTTATCTATTATATTTTGGCAAAATAACAACAAGGAAACTAATTTTTATTACAATAACTGAGTCATTTTATTATTAGTCATCTGTATTAATTGTGCCTTGGAGAATTACATATTTATTTATATAAATATCCTTATCTCTTCCTCCAATGAACATGCATCTCTTGGTATGCTAAACAGCCCTGTTGGCTTTCAGCCTTAAGGGCCTGTTTTTTTTTCCCCTTCCTGGGCAGTGGGCCAGAGTTTTGGATGGGCCTGTCCTACAAAGCTTTTGGAATTTGGCATATATATGGTTGGCCTCGATTATTCGGTATTGTGGTACGTCTTTGTGTGTTGACTGTTTTGTGATTCTTAGTTTCTATGTTTTCAACCCATGTAAGGAAGAAAGAGTTGTTGTTTGCAAGTTGGGCAGCCGTACGAATCCTTTAAAGAGATAAATTCAGTACAAATGTTTGAAAAAAGAGCAGTGCTCTAAAAAATCAATTACAAAAAATATATCAAGTAAGCAGGAAACTCCCAAAGTTTATGTTGCCTGTAGAAAAAGTGCCTTTCTGAAGACTGACTTACGCTTAGTACCTCTTACACCCATTCCTGGTGTGGTGGTTCAGAAGAATTATGAATTTGACCAAGGGACAATCACTTTTAGGAGGCCCTTGACAAAATAGATTTCTTTCAGCTTGAAATAGCTGTATACAGCCTAACTCTTTTTGGATGCTAATGGATGGCTAAGCACTTATTTGATTGTTATCCTTGTCATTCCATAAGCCTTAATATGGGCAGCAGGCTATCCTCCAAGCTAACAATCACAAAATAGACAACACACAAAGACATACCACAATACAGAATAATCCTCCAATGGATTTTCCAAACCATTCCTCCATGGCACTCAAACTTTAACCTATTTTGTTGCCAGACTATCAGGGAGACTGTTTTGCTAGAAGTGAAGATAAATTTCACTAGAGCAACCAGAAAATCATTTAGATCTGTACTGTTCGTCCATATTCAGATCACTATCTTCTTGCTTTGAAGTAAAAACAAGAGATGAGGTGTGAGTTTTTTAGCTCTTGTTTTTACCTGAGGTAAACAAGAGATTTTAAAAAATGTTATTCTTGTTATATGGGGCCAGATATTCTTTTGTACTGCCTCATGATAGCCTCAGTCAGGATTTAATCATTGAGCTGGATTCAGTCACTTTTCTAATGTTTCGGATGTTTTCTAAGCAGAGGGACTCTTGCTATCTTTTTTTTTATTTTTTTCTAAGCAGAGGAATGCTTGCTATTCTTTCTGAAGCATCCCTCCAGTGAGGAAAACGGGGGAAGCTGTTCATGTATGTGACAAATGAAAGAGACAGTAAACACTTTTATACAGCATCTTAATTTTTTTGGTAACAATGGCATTTGAGTTTTTACACTTTAAACCTGATTTACCTTAGGCCTGAATATTGTAAACCTCAGATTCTGAAAATGAAATTGAATTTTTTAAAGCTGTATTTAGTATGGGTGATAGATTTTACAGATTAGCATGAGTTACCTATATTTAAGAGGAAACAGGCCATGGTCCCCAAAACATTTGCAAGTAGTCCTCAACTTACAACAGTTTATTTAGTGACCGTTCAAAGTTATAACAGCACTGAAAAAAGTGATTTATCACCATTTTTCATACTTATGACTGTTGCAGTATTCCCCTGGTCACATGATCAAAATTCAGACTCAAATTTAGTTACAGTGTCCTGGGTCATGTGATGACGTCTTGCAAATTTCTGACAAGCAAAGTCAATGAGGAAGCCAGCTTCACTTAACAACTGCAGGGATTCACCTAACAACTGTGGCAAGAAAGGTCATAAAATGGGGCAAAACTCATTTAACAAATTTCTCACTTAGCAACAGAAATGTTGGGCTCAGTTGTGGTCCTAAGTCATAGGACTACCTATATTGCAGATTTTGGTCTTTATCACTTGTAATTTATTACTCAACTAGTTAAACTTCAATTGGTTGTCACTCTCAGTCGTGTGCATGTTATTGCTAATTGACTTTCCGAACAAAGAATAACTGAGAGAGTCTTTCCAACTGCTTTCTAGAGCTGGATCGAGGCCTGACTGAGTCCCAAATCCAGGTGATTTGTCGCCAGATGCTGGAGGCCCTGAACTATCTGCATGGCAAGAAGATTATCCATCGAGACTTGAAGGCAGGCAATGTGTTGCTAACCCTAGATGGAGATATTAAACTTGGTGAGACATATACTTAGCTCTTGAGTGAGAAAAAGTTGTTATGCCAAAAGATTTGTTCTTGTATTCAGCATGAAAATATGAAAAGTAGGGAAGGGGCTTTTTTATTAAAACAGTTGGGACCATTTTGTCATGAAAATAGCAATCAGAAACTAGGCACATTTAGCTGTAACTAATAGTCTTTTGTTAGATTGGTCTTCCTCCAGCCTTTTTCACTGATCAGAATTTGTTGGATTGGAAAAGAAGAATTTGCTGAATGTAATCCAGCAACTTTTATTCTTTTGCAGATAACTGAATTTCCTTTCAATAAGTTCTTAATGTACAATCTTGTATTTAGAAAGAAGTCCCACTATTTAATGGACCTCCCTCCTGTAAAAGCATAGACTGGGTTGCAGTCTTGGTGGGCTTTTGTCATGCTACTAGCCATGACAAAATGCAAAAATATTTTAACTGGAAATCTATTTCTCCGAACAAAGAAGACTAAATGCATTTGGTCATGGGGCCAAAAGCTGCCAGAGAGAGGCCCCATGAAGTCAGAAACAATGCAAATAAAATTCTTGTTCCTACTTCAGACATAAGAGTATAGATTAGTTGCCTCTAGGAGATTTACAGCTTTTTATAATCCATATGACGCAGATAATGTAAATGAAATTTACAGTGAGTTTAGATCATGAGCAAAATGAACATGGAACTGTTCTCTGGCACCAGATGGTATCCATACAGAACTTTTTTTTTAAAGAACTCATATGTGAAATTACACATCTTCTAGGAAAGGAAGAAAGGCAGACTTTTAAGATCAGTTTCTACATTTGAGGATGTCCCAGGAAACAAGAATAGAGACTTTATTTAAGAACATAAATCAAGAATAAATAGACCGTTCTCACAATTGAAAGGTGATTTGTGAACAGAAACTTGTATGGATTGTATTGAGCCTAATGCTTTAAGCACGTTCATGAATGATGTAGAGAGAGTCAGCAGAGAAGTAGTTTAGTGTACGCTGGTATAAACTGATAAACATTTTTTGAAAGAAAATGATGATTTTTAACTGAGGTTTTGTAAGGGAAAGAGACATAGTCATAGTTGCTAGGTGCTTAATTTCATCTTCAGAACTTTAGTGCTTGCTGCTGATCTCTCCCCTCCATCCCCTTCCAGAAAGTGTAGTGTAATGTGTGTGTGTGTGTGTGTGCTGGGGGGGGAGTCAGTTCAGCAACTTTGTCATTTTGTGAACTTTGTGGAATGTAACATTGGCTACAGTGAGACAGACACAACCACCAAAGAATTTTCTTTTCTTATTGGCTTAGACAGTATCTCTTTGTCCAAAAGGCCAACCTTTTCCATGCTGCCACATAAGGATAGCTGTTGTTCTAATGTTCTTGTTAGAGGACTCTTAGAATTTTTACTCGCTATCCCAACTCTTAATTGTCTAGAAATGGTTCCTTGGGATTGGATGCTTCTGTTTAGAACTCATTTAAAAGATTCTCCTTTATAAGCAGAAGTTTTTGATAATTGATTAACTCTAAATGGAAAATCTGTTTGCAGAACAAATTAGTATTGAGCAGGTATTTAGAAGACAATGCTACAATCATATACTTCAATCAATCAGCATTTATCTTTTCAGGAGCAGAACAGAAGTTTAAATTTTGCATTACGCATGGCGCCCTTTCATTACTTTTAATTGTGATCTTCCCTCTCAAGCTGTCTTCCCATCGCCACCATACATTCATCATCATGCTTGTCCTACCTTAGTCTATTCAGGGTAGAATTATAAGCGCTCCAGTTCTGCCAAGAACATAGTTTAACAGCATGTGAATTCTCTGGAAAAGCAGTTATAAAATCCAAAATTGTACAATAAAAAGTCCTGCACACAAGTTGATAAAGAAATTGGGCTCATTAAAAAGACTAATAAAAGCAGAAGTAGTAGGTGTAGGAATGTAAGAAGACACTGAAAGCTACTTACGAATTAAACATTTTTCTTATTGTTCTGCGAAGGCTTGTGTATAAATCAATGCTTGCTATTCTTTTTGAGTTTCATGAGAATTGGCATCATTACTATATGAGTGGAGAACTTTATTTGTTGATGTGGAGAAATGAGAAGGCTACCATGTCTTGCTTTGTATCATCTTTCTAGTGGAAATTTCTGGGAAGCGGTGGAAATAATACTTATGTAAAATGGAACTGTAAATTACTATAGGAAATTGAATTTAAATAGCAAAGCCATGAATTGTGTGTTAGGATGGGGGTGAAGTCCCTGACAGTGAATTGTTTCCCTCTTATAGTAAAGCAAAAGTCTGCTCTAACTTGATGGGAGATTTAGAAGTGTTTTCTTTACCATCCCTATAATTATGGTTATCTAAAAAAAGCAAGTTAATCAGAATCCCAAGTTACTTTTCACATCTTTCTCAAATACTCAGCCATGTTGGAATAGTCTGTTTAAGAGAAAAATGTTTAGCAATAATATGTTTGGTGGGCATAGATTCCACCATTTGACAGTATCAATGTTTTTATATTTTTAACTTGTTTCAGATCATTAGTATAGGCTAGACATGGGTAGAGCCAATCCCCAAATATGGGAATTGTAGTACAATAAGATGCAGAGTCCTTGTGTCCATATAGGTTAAAGTTTCTATTAGTCCTCTGTACGCTTCCTTTGAGAAATAAACCGAGGAGTGATATAATTAAAGGTTGCTCTTTTAAATGCAGCCCAAAACATTCATTAAAGAATTGAATGTGATTTCAACTCTTTTCAGCCGATTTTGGAGTATCTGCCAAAAACATGAAGACTGTGCAGAAGAGGGATTCCTTCATTGGCACACCATACTGGTAAGAGGATTAGTTCACAGTAGCATGACCTTTAAAGAAGTCGCTGCCAAATTTCATTGGGAGGGAAGGGGAGATCTTGTGTCCTAATCAACTTACGGTGTTGTTACTTATTATGGGGCTGTATTTTAAAGTATGCCCTGCGTGTGCAGATATATTTGTCTCTATGTTGTGTGACTGATATCTTGATCTTAATTAGTGCAATGTCTCATTAAATGAATGTAAAATATAGAAAGAGTATACCAACCTAGAAGGCAGTGCTGTATTTAATATTTGGGGTTGTTTTTAAATGAGTTTGTATGTTTCAAGGAAATATGGAAGGAGTAAAATCTGTCAGCTGCAACAATATTCTGTCATTTGAATCACTGCCTCTCTTAGAGCAGTAAAGAAACTACAGCCTGTATCTGTAATGAGATATTGATGGAATTTGGGCTGTTCTGTCTTCTTCTCACACACCCCCTCCAAATTTGGTGGAATGTCCTTTTGAAGCACTTCCAAGGATATAAAAACAACTATTCACTCCAAGAATGTCATCACTAAATCAGCTACATCATCATTAAGGGGGTGCAATCAGTGTCCATTTAATTTGCCATTTCAAACATTATTTAGGCCAGATGTCATTAGCCGACTGCTTGCCTTCTGTGGACAATTGAGAATGGAGAGATGAATGACCTGGAGTATATATGTGAGCTGGATATAGCCTAAAGAGTTTAACCATTTTTGTTATCTATTAATTTCAGTAGAGAATGTATTTCTGTGTTATATTCCATGGTATTACTAAAGACAATGGGATTCAGGAGTTTGTAATGCTGGCTAGTTCATTCTGAGCACAGAAGGGATGAATGTTCATATTGCATTCATAGTTTAGTTGCAAAGTTATAGTTTTAAGGCTTATGTTCAGTTCTAAGCCTACACTAGTTGAATATGTAGTTTAGCTTGAAAACAAAATCTGGTTCTTAAAACCACTTTCAGCGAAAATGAATTTGTAGTAGAATTTCACTCTTCGTTTCTTATTTTTTTAGGATGGCTCCTGAAGTAGTGATGTGTGAGACTATGAAAGACACCCCTTATGATTACAAGGCTGACATCTGGTCCTTGGGCATAACACTCATAGAAATGGCACAAATAGAGCCACCTCATCATGAGCTGAACCCTATGAGGGTCTTACTGAAAATAGCCAAATCTGATCCTCCGACTCTTAATTATCCATCAAAGTGGTGAGAAGTTGTTGTTTTTTCTTGTTCATTAACAATCAGGAGTACCTACAAGAAGTGTCCTGGTCTTCTCTCCCTCCCACCTTTACCAGCAATAATTGTCAGTATTCCTAGGTAAACAAAACAGGAAATATAACTGGATGAGCTAATTGCACATTATTGTAAGGCTACATTCATAGAATCTTGCAAGGGTGAAGATATAAATCTCCCATCACCACTTTTAACTGCCCAATCAATTAGGGCAGGTCCTTCCTAAATTTCTTCCTCTTGACTATTAAGCCACTGGGAGTTACTTCTCTTTCTTCTCTGATCATTTCCTAAGCAGAATCTCTTCTTCTGTCCTTCCAAGGTTATTTTCACATACCATTATATTAATAGGAAATATTTTATTACCTTAATCACTTACTTTATAAGTAGACAAAATAAATCTGTAGCAAATGGAAATATCATGGTAGAAAAGATCTGAGAAGTTGAATTTGAAAAGTGGAACCTTTCCACCTGTTGCTGAATTCCACCTACCATCAGCCTCAGCCAGCAAGGCTAATTATTAGGGTTTCCCAGCTGCTATAAAATATTGCCATTGCCAATTGGGACCCATTTAATAAGAAAAGTTCTCAAGGAATAAGCAGAGGAAAGGAAATATTTTTCTTATTTTTTTTTAATAACCTTGGACTAATTCAGAAACACACACCCTTACTCGAAGCTGTAATGCTTTAAATGCATCCCTCAGGACTACTCTATAACTTGCCACTAAATTGTAATATTTAATCTGACAGAAAAGGGAAATAATTAAAAACATGCTGAGTAATCACCTCAACTGCATTTAAAATTAAGTCAATTAAAGTAATTTTAATTAGGTTTTGCTCTTCCCAGTTTGTCGAGTGCAGCCCTTGGGGCATGACTTGAAATGTTTCCAATGCAAGGATTATGCATCCCTAGTCTTGATTAAGATTCCCCATGGTGATCTCCAGGTTCGCTATAACTTCTGCCCCTTTCACCATTGACCATGAGTTTTGTAGCTGATGGAAAGTATTATTCAAGCAATATCTAGTAAGTGTAACATTGAAATATCACTCATGTTGATGACTGTTAGTACTAAATTCTAATTTGTTTATACACAAATCTCCACTTATCCCTCAAGACTAGGTAATGTTGGGCAAAACATGGATGTAAAGGTGTTACTTGATAGAGTGAGCTGTGAGAATAACCTGGAAGGAAGAAGAGTTCCAGCCAAGGCAATAGTCAGATAAATCTCCACACGAAGCAGGAATGGAATTGGGGAAATTTGCAAGATTCCATTACTGTAACTATATATAAAGCAGTTTTAGTATTCATGATTTTGGTGCCTGACTCTGGGCTACCTCAAAGGGCTACAAAAAGTATACCTTGAATTCCTTAGAGCAGCCTTTGTCAACCTGATGTTCTCTAGATGTTTTGGACTACAACTCCCACTATCATTGCCCTTATTTTTTCAATCATTACTTTCCATTTCTTATTTACATGTATTGCAGTGTGCTGTTTTCCAGAATATTTCATTTGCAAAACTCTTAAAATACAGCTTTTCCTCCCTTAGGACTATATAATACCATATTCTTGTGTAGAATCCAAGATATGAACAAAGTTAGTAGCTTAGTACCCAAGTACATTCATTGTAATAAGAAGATCCCAGGTTCTCTCCCTGGCTTCCCCATTTAAAATGGGTATGATAATAAGGGAAAGATTCCCTTATTAAGATAAGTGCAGGTGTACTTGCTTAACAACTAGTTGCTGAACAACTAGTTGTTCAGCGAGTGTTCAAACCTGTGATGGCGCCAAATAAGTAGTACTTAAGATGGGTCCTCACAGTTCTAGCCATCGCAGCACCCCCATAGTCACACGATTACTATCTGAGTACGTGGTGCGACCTCACAGTTATGGATAGCAGCATCTTGTGGTCATGTGGTTATCATTTACAACCTTCATTGCTGGCTTCCAACAAGGAAAGTCAATGGGGAAGCCAGCAGGAGGTCACAAATGGTAATTGTGTGATGCCCTCACATAATGAAGTGAAGAACTGGAGTGCTGAAATTGTTGTCACTAAACAGCATAGTCGTGTGATATCATACTTTATGACCGCATTGCTTAGTAACAGCAAACCTAATCCAGACTGCTACTCTTAAGTGAGGGATACCTGTAGCTTGACTGATGCAATGTAGCTTTCTCTGATTCTGTGAAAATTTGAAATATGGTGATTTATGATGATATTTTTTATGCACAGCACAGTCCCCAGCAAATATCCAACCAATGCAACTTCGTATTTTTACTTTCTGAAGCTTTTCTTCACCTCTCCCAAGACACAAAATGTTTATTAGAAAGTACATCTAGCTAGCTTTCTATTATAAGAGGAATAGAAAACAACAAGACTCTGAATTCCTTGCATAGGAACACGAGAGTATAATTTTTCTGGCTAGAAAATCAGTGGACAGAGGTAGCCATAAGTGAAACATTTGCTGTGATTATATGTAGAAAGTGTTTTTATCTACTCTTACATGGCAGCCAGCAGAGAAAAAGGGGTGCAAGGAAGGGAGGAGTGTGCAATCAGTTGTCTGACAGAAGGCTTTGTATTAGCTTAAACTCAGGCAGACATTTATCCCTGCGTGAGCTTGCTAACATTTGGTCTTTGGAACAGAATGACAGCATGTAACTTGCTTCTGAACAGCTATCTGGGTTGCACAACAGTGGTAGATCTGCAATTAATCAAGGCCACATTTTTTTTTCTAATATTGAGTATTAAATATATACAAAGTTGTACTGATTTGTGTTTCTTCCCACTGAAAAGCACCAGTTTCAATTTGTAAACCGTGTAGTGTGTATCCAGGATAGGATGTCCCGGTTTTCTTTCTCCTGACCTTTTAAAGTGCGTGTGTGTGTTCATAAAGGTCTCCAGCATTCAGAGATTTTCTGAAGACTGCACTTGACAAAAACCCTGAGACCCGGCCAACTGCCACACAATTACTGGAAGTAAGTATAGCATCTCAAGTGAGTCACACGTTGACACTGCGAAAGGCTCATAAATCCACACACATTCCCTGGTAGGAGTACAGATTTCCCCCTTGGTTATTAATATAGAAAAAACTTGGAGGGTTGCTGGAGTTTAGGTTCTAATTACGTAGGAATGTTGTTCCTCATGGGAGAAAGAACTGTGCCATTTGAGTAGTTCTGCTTTCTGAGGCATCTAGCGCAATCTCCCTTGCACTTCTGAAACACTGCACACTGCTGAGAATTATGGCAGTTACTCCACACATGGGGGGGGGCATCCAGGTTGGGAACGGCTATTCTATACCGTTTAATTTTTGGTCCAGCATTGAACAGTAATGCAATTATTGTTTGCTACTGCTAACTTTGACTTTTGAAAAAAAAAATAACCTATTTGGTGGAGGGATGGCTTTTAATTTGATTATTATTAATTTGATTATTGGCAGAAGAATAGTGAAAACCAAACTATGTTGACATAACTAACAGAAAGTGTGCAATGATATCTACTTTGGGAAACTCTGATTTTTAAAAAAAAAATCTTTTAAAAAAATAATTTAAAAATGTTTTGATATTGTCTTTAAATTTCAATCTTTAAATATAGCTTTTAATTGTTTTTAATATACTTACTACATTTTAATGGTTGTTTTTTAACTGGGTATGCCTCTTAGAATCACATGCAAGTGAACATGGGTGGTCATATAAATTTAATAATAAATTAATAAAACTTTGAGGGCTGCTTCATGGGTTTGCTTGGTGAGATTGTTCTCTTCCTGTGGGGTTAGAGGAAGTGTACTTCTAAAATAGGAGTAAGGATTGCACATGCAATGCCAACCTTGCAAGATAACAGTGTAATTCTTTTATGTACATAAGTATAATTCTTTTATGTAAATTCTAAAGTAAGGGATCTTCACTGGGTTTTTTTCCAGGTAATTCTGTGTATATACAGTACATGATTAGGTAGCCGATCTTACCTGTATATATTTGTACTTTGTATATTTCAGCTCCTTAGTTGTTCATAGGAATGCAGTTTTTTATGCATAGTGCTTCTATAGGCAGGAGCAGTGATGCTAACTGAAGTCCTATGGATTGAATGTCATACCTGAGAGCATAATTTTATTTTACCTCATAGCAACAGCCCCCAATTTGAAGCAAAGTGTTTTAAAATTCCAGCTCACAGCTGTACTTATTAAACAATAAAAACTTGTCTTTCTAAAGCTGAAAGAGGCAGCTAGTCCTTATGTCTTTCCCCGTTTTCTCTTTGCATTATCTGTGCAATTTTCCAGCTTCTGTCAAAGAGAGTACGTGCTTGTGTAGAACTGCTACTTGGAAGCACACATATTCCACAACTGTGAAAGAAACCAGTCTGACTTTGTAAAAAAACTGATAACTAAATGTACATCTAGCTCCTAATGTTTTCTGGAAATGTTTTAGCTCCAGAAACTGATTTATGGCTATTTATTTTAAAGTTAGAGATTGCAATATTATTGCCTGTAACTCGTGATCAATACATTGTACAGGTAGTCCTCAGCTTACAACAGTTCCTTAGTGACTGTTCGAAGTTACAACGGCACTGAAAAAAGTGACTTATGACCATTTTTCACGCTTACAACCTTTGCAGCATCCCCATGATCACGTAATCAAAATCCAGATGCTTGGCAATTGGCTCATACTTACGACCGTTGCTGTGTCTCAAAGTCATGTGGTCACCTTTTGGCAGTTTTGACAAGCAAAACTAATGACAAAGCCAGATTCACTTAATAGCCATGTTATTAAATTATCAACTGCAATGACTCACCTTGCAACTATGGCAAGAAAGGTCATAAAATGGGGCAAAACTCACTTAACTAATGTCTCACTTAACAACAGAAATGTTGGGCTCAATTGCGGTTGAAAGTTGGAGGACTACCTGTATGTACATGAATATTTAAGTAGCAAAGGAAGGGGGAAGTAGCTAACCAGGCCTTTACATGCACTTCGAACTGTCTTGCTCTTGATTTGCAAAAGAATCGGACTAGTTTGGTAATCATGAACTTGATTTTTTTTAGCATCGTTTTGTCAGCAAGGTCACCACTAATAAAGCCTTACGTGAGCTGGTGGCAGAGGCAAAGGCTGAAGTGATGGAGGAAATTGAAGACAATAGAGAGGAAGTTGAAGAGGAGGACTCATCAGAATCTGCCTCTGTAAGTTGAATTCCTTTTGTTGCATTAAGTGATGTTTGCGTTAAAGAAACAAGACAAAATATTACTTTCCCCCTATACGTAAACCTGAATGCGTGCTTATACACATATGCATTAGTAGATACATTCACATTAAAAATGCTTCAGAGTCCACAAACTACATTAGCTGGATGTTTGAAAGCAAACTGATGGCCACCTTTGACCCCTGCAGCTACTTGCAGGGGGGGAGAGGAGTTGTGTTGCTTTTGTGCAGGTGGGCAGGAAGAATGGGCTCCTTAGATGGGAAGAGGCTGCTCTTCATTCAGCAGCCAGGAATCCTTCAAACAATGTTTGGGTAGGGAGCCAAGTCTTCCCTTTCCGCTGGCAAGATGGCTTTCTCAGTAAATGCACATGCTGTGTGGACAAACATGTCCCCTAGGAAAAGTTTTAAAGTGTTGGCACTTTCAACTCTGAAGAACATAGCCTTTAGCTTCTTAGGATTAAAACTGCAAGCCGCTCGCTGGGCTGGACTGGCTGCTTTCAGACTTAGCTGGGACAGATAGAAGGATAGACATTTGAAGAGGGAAGAGGCATGTAGTCCATCGAAGGATTCAGGATTATCAAGGAAGATGAGATCTGCAGTCAGTAGCCAACAACGAGGATATTATCTAAAAAAATATTTTTCAAAGTGGGTTAAGGTAGGGCAAGATCTGCACATTCCCATCCATCAATGGTTTATCTGGATAAAAAGAATAAAATCTTCTATAGAGTATACCTTGTAAGCTAGCTCAACTTTTTGTCTCCTTCTGCCTTTTGTTCCTGACATGAATAAAATAAAGACAGCGTTTGAAAGAGGTAGTTGGAAGCCTGTACAAACTAACTTTTCAATAAGAATAACCTCAAGAAAACCAAGAATATATTGTATTGACTCTGCAGTAGGACAGAATAGAGTGTGGTAGCTTTGCTTTCTATATTGCTGGAGGTATAGATTCAAAAACGCTGGCTCTCTACCTTCTCATGACTTCTTGGTTACAAGGAGGCAGTAGAATATAGTTATAGAGTTAAGAAGGCATTGCATGTCCCCCCTACCTTCTCTTTGTCCTAAAGATTGTTTAACCTGAGGTTACTTCCCCGGCCTTCCTTCTGAGGTATACACACAGAGATACACATATACACATATACACTCACATGTGGTCTCAGGCTCTCCTCCTGTGTCAAGTATACAGAAAGATTTGTACCTCATCGCATGGAGGTTGTGAATTGTAACAGACTTTTTTTTTTTTATTAAGGCAAGTATAAAGGATTTGTAAGAGGTTTGTGTCTCTAATGCTATATCACTGAAGCTTATCAAATGCAACACAGGAAATCCAAGATTTCTGGTTTGTAGGAAGTATAGATGAGGTTTAGATTGTTTGCAGTGAAGAATGACTTTACTTCCCTTTTAGATTTTTTTTCCCCTGTAACTTTATTGCAATTTTGAAAAAGAAAGATAAATACTTACAATAACAATTATTTAGAATAAAGGGAAAAAAGAAGAAGAAAGGAAAAGAAAAAGCTACAAATGAAGGGAAGAAAAAAAGAAAAGAAAATATGAGAAGTAGTTTCCAATTTTCTTTACAGCAGTTATAAATATGGATGTAAATTAACCTCTTAGTCTAGGATTACAACATGATTTATATTTTTTCTATAATATATTTTTTCTAGTTACCAAAAACCATACATCATAATTTCATTTTTTTTTGCTGTTCCACACCAGAAGTCTATAAATCTAATCTAAAAGTCTATAGTCGGACCTCTACTACCATTTTAGTGACTCTCATTCTGCCCTGTTGAACCTATCCATTTCTTGAGATTTCCTTCCCTTATGAATAAAGTTTCTGTTTCTGTTTTTTTGATTCTGAGGTTTTCTTCTGAACATATTTTCGTTGTGGTTTTGTGCTTTAATACTATGAGGTGGAAGAAATGCTACTGTTCTGTCCGATTTGTCTTTCATTTTAGTCCTCGCCTCTGCAGACTCTCTGGCTGTCTAATAAGTAGGAGCCTCATGTGAGAACTTCTGTTGTGGTTGCCTCTCTTGTAATATAATTGAAGCATGGGAAGCGAGAGAGATGAAGATTGATACAGAACGGTTCCACAATGAGAGACAGAATATCTGCCTTAATTCCTTGGCCATTCCCTAATTCAAAAGAGCTGCAAGAATCTTCCACTTTTTCCATGAGATTTCAGGAAATGTTGTTTTCCGTTGGAGAAAACAACAAAAAGCATTTTTCCCCATCCCTTTTGAAAGAAAAGAGTTAAAATGCAGAATACAATTTTGGCACAGCATTCTCTTTACTAGCTGCCAAAACTTTATTAATAATAGTTGAAGCAACTCAGATTCTATCCAGCACAATGGTAAACAATACACAGTTTGAAAAGAAAGTGAAATGGATGGGGGTGTGGGCAGACATTAGTACAAATTATGTAGAAGGACAGCCTGAAGTCTTCTGCCCCCTGGAAAACTTCAGCTCCACTTTTCGGCACTTTCATTACTAATTTTCCTACTCCTTTGTATGTGAAAAGAGTGAAAAAAATGCTTGATAGTGATTATCTGGTGAAATCCTCAAAGCAAGAGGTGTGGTTTCCTGAAGTCAAATTGCATGTTACTTTAAAGGAAATAGATAATGGCTCTGCCTTTGTTCCTTACTCAGATGAAAGGCAGGGAATCCAGTCCCAATTTAGTTCTTTCTAATAGGCTCTGATGAGGTATCAACAATGTACCCTTTCTCACTTCAGCTCCAGTTTAGATTTGAACAACTGCAACTTGCATAGTCCAAAAAGAATGCTTGGTTCTAGTTGGGGCAACAGGAGTCCTGAGGTTTTATAAATGCAATTGTTATTAATCATCACCCTTCCAGTCTATTGCCTAAGCACTTTGCTAGAGGGTGAATAATTGTTTGAAAACCATAGTAGAAGATTGTTTGGACCAATCACTCTTTCTCAGGCTAGTCTGCTTCACAAGGATATTGTGAGAATAAATTGGAAGATAGTGAAATTACTATTTACATTATCCCAAATTCACCGGAGGAAGGGCAGAAAAAATGGAGTAGATTAATGTGTTGTTCCTCTATTATAAGGCCAATCTAATTGACAGGAAACAAGGAATATAATGGTAATATAATTTTGATAGGTTAGAACTTGTCCTAGCCTGCATACCTTGTCCTAGACTGTAAAGCATTAGCCAAATTGTTCATAGTTTGAGTTCATGAATGTGTAGGTGCATTCAGAATTGAAATCAGGACAAAAAAGTGCCAGTCCAGTCTAAATAAAGATAAGCAAACATTTATTATCAACGGCTAAGGTTTAAGGTTTATTTCTATAGCCACCCAATGCAACCAAGCGACCAGGTGACTTACAATTCTAGGTTCATAGGAAAAGGCAAAAAGTATTTTTCAAGTTCAGATGAAAGAATAGCATTCCTGGGAAAGCTGGTATGGTTTAAAGACAAGGCACAGAGGACACAAGACTGAGATACCGAAAAAGCTGTTCTAGTATTATACTCTGTCCAGGTTCCAATCTCCATTCAGATATAGCCATCAGTAGCCAGCTGACTGCACAAGCCAGGGTCTTCAGTATAACAGCTAATTCCCAGTAGATCTTCCTACCAAGGTATCTCACCATAGATCCTAGAGTTTTTCCACTCTTTGGATTTCCACAT
Source organism: Oxyrhabdium leporinum (assembly GCA_032468155.1). Taxonomy (NCBI): domain Eukaryota; kingdom Metazoa; phylum Chordata; class Lepidosauria; order Squamata; family Cyclocoridae; genus Oxyrhabdium; species Oxyrhabdium leporinum. Next base: position 25,778 of record JANHFL010005166.1, read on the forward strand.
CCACAGTAGTGACATTCTGAAGATTGGACAATATGGACGAAGAGGAAGAGACTGGCTCTGTAGAGGTAGGAGTGGTGATCCCTGCTCCTGCCTTAATAGTGCTACAACACAGTCTCTCAGATGTCTAATATCCCATCCTACTCCCCTTATTCTTGTGATAGTATGCCAAGGGCATGACAAAAGTTCAGTATTCTTGGTTGCAGGCTTTTTCTATTTTATAAATTGGAGATCCTGTAATCCTGACAGAAGGCTTACAGAGGAGAGATCATCAGAAACTGAGAAGTGCAAAGGCAGGCTGAAGGAAGCAAAACTGGCAAAGAGTGATCTGGGGCAACATACTTCAAATAACAGTTCACTAGCAATGTCAAAGAAAAGTCAGAATACAGCCTTCTGGAAGATTTTGGCAGGATGTTGTCAGCTGTTCTGTAGCAAGGAGAAGAACATTTTATAGACTAGCAATGAGACCTTCTGTGAACTGATGAGGCAGAAGAGGAGAAGGCACCTTCATCAGTGCCAAATTACTAGGAGAGAATTAAACTCTCCCTTTTACTTTTAACTTCCACTTCCTCCCCACCTCCATTATATAAGCTGGCAGGGAGGGGGAATATTCTCTCGGTACTCAACATTCCCTAAGAACTCAATGATGAAACAAATGACCTAATACCTCAGCCTAAGTTTCAATAGTTTTGTTTGCAAAAATTCTTTGCTGGAGCAGAAGGTGATCCTGTTTCCCCTTAGAATGAGTCTCTGTTTTATCTCAGTGTGTTCAGTGCTCTGTTCCTTAATTGTTCTTTCTTGTTCCCTCAGGCATTTTTTTTTTAAAGGATAATTTCATTATCTTCCTCTTGTCTCCCCTCCTCCTTCACTCAGCCTCGTGACCTTCAGAAGAGGGATTCCTCTCTTGCAAGCCAGCTAGGTTTGGGAGGAGAAAAGCTTCAAGAAAACCGCTTATCGCTTGTGGCCAATGGACCAAAGTTGCCTTTGGAGCACGTCAATGAAGCTATAAATGGGCAGGACAACAGGCTTCGGGAGGAAGAAGCTAGAACCGAAGCTCTGGTCAAAACTGCTGAGCACTCAAATTTGTTGGGAATAGAAAGTTATTCAGTCCTGCCTGGTGCCAAACAGAAGTTAAGCACCAGCCCCCAGGCATTGCAGTCCAATCAAAACATTCAACCAGCAGAGGATGAGACTGTCAACCACCAAAAGGAAAGCACTGAGACAGCAAACAGTGAGGATTCAAATTGGGGAAGCCAAACTGTAAACAGCCTCCTTGACACACCAACTGAAGAAAAACTCCCCAATGGGAGTTTGAACTCTTCTCAGTTTGAGAATGACAGCTTCAAGAGAGATTCTGATTCCGGCAGCACCTCTGCTTCAGAGAGCATGGACCTCAACATCTCTATGTCAACTGATCTGTCCCTGAACAGAGGCAGTGAGTCCCACTCCCTAAAGGTAAGAACTGAAGATTGTGGGTGGGGCTTATGGGTTATGTAGGTGCCCCCCATTGAATGATCAGCAAAAAGTGCCACCAGAGATGGCAAGCACTGCTTAGGAAGAGGTTGAAAGGGAACACCTCCTGCTGTCATTCAGTGTAACAGAAATAGCACTCCTGCTCCCACTGATTTTTTAATTGCTTGCCAAGGTGAGCTAGAAACTCCAAGTCTGTTTATCTACTGATGCAACAATGCATTGTTGAATTGTGGGGTTGGGAAATTCACCAGCGTCTTCTGCTGCAGTCAGGTTTTGTTTTGGGCTGCAGTGGATGGGAAGGTAAGAAACTTTCATGTCCAGAAATAAGAGGGAAACAATCAAAAGCTTCACAAGTGTTTTGGATTTTAATTCTCGTTAGCATTACCAACTAATGACTGATGACACACCTTTGCAAGTGATGTCATTGAAAAATCTAAATAATATTATGTTGCCTGCCTAGAGATGGATACTTTAATAATAAAGCATGGTGGGGAGAGGATGAGTCCTATCTTTTGGTGGAAAGAGAAGATACTCAAATATTTGTGATTTCAGAGAGGGTTCAAATTTTGAAATTTCAGAAAAATGATTGGCATTCAGTAACTGTCAGTCCCCCCTGCTCTTTGCCAAAGTCTTCTAATTGGACAGAGTGTCCTCCCTCCCAAACTCCCCCAAATACAAATACTGAAAGCAAAATGAATCATACAAATCAAGAATATGTGTGGAATCTATTGTTTTAATTTCTTAATATCATCTTGGAATCTGTATTTCCTCGCTAAAAAAAAAATAGCCATTCCTCCTCTTCTCCCCATGGTGATTATAATTACTGTGAAGCTTTTAGAAAACACATTTTGTTTAGTTACAATAATTATTTCGTATCCAGAACGTCTTGTTGTCTTTTTACACGGTTTCTTTTGCTATATGTGTAGAATGCAAAAATGCAGAACATGACATTGAAACGAACAAGAAGATTTGTAGTAGATGGAGTGGAAGTGAGTGTTACCACCTCAAAAATCATCAGTGAAGACGAAAAGAAGGATGAAGAGATGAGATTCCTCAGGCAAGCTAAAACTGTTCAGTTTGTAAGGATTTGTACAGGCCTGACTGCTTAGGTAATCAGTGAAAAGGTTAAATATTAGGAAGAATTTTTCGATGGTAATAAGATTCAGCCTTGGATCAGAGAATCTATGAAAATAGCAGGTCATTTTAGATCTTGTTCAAGTACAGCGTATAGAAGCATAACTATGAAGTTTCTATTCACTAGGGATTAGAAATTATCTTATGGAACCAGATATTGAGCATTATTATTATCCAGTATTCCATCCATCTTGGCCAAAGGCTAGCTTGGATTTATGGGAGTTGCAGAATAATACATCTAGAAAGCACTAAACTATACAACAGAACAAGAATGGGGAAGGGAAAAATGAAAGTTCAGCAATTCATTGCTAATGTTTTTGCCTGTTCTTTTTATTACCACAGGAGTCAATAAATGTCTGGCAACAGTTTGAGATGTAAAGTCTAAATTATACCCCCCAAAAAAGTGACATATGACAATAGTTTTCTTCAACAGAGGTCAACACCACAAGCTTACCTGAGTTGTTCATTTCTTTCAGCTTATCAAGTTTCGGGCAGAGATATTCTCGCAGGCAGTTGTTAGATTTTATTAAACTGCATTTATTCAAAATGTTTGCATGATGTAATCTGAATAATTCAAGGCCAGAAGTGCAAATATAAACAAGAAAAAGCTGGAAAAACCAGCCTCTTCAAAATATTCTGCCTGCAGACCGAAAGTGGTGTATGCTCATGACAGTGATTGAAAGAGTCAGTTCTCCACTCAAGGAGATTCTAGATCCTTAGAATGCAGATGGCAGCAGGCAGCCTATCTTGGCTAGTCTTCATTATGATTATTTTAGCCTAAATGGTGCTTCTGTGTAGCTTTAGTTTTAAAGGGAAAGCTTCTCTTTTGTTTCGAAACTTCTGTCCTACTTTAACCCTGCAGGCGCCAGGAGCTGCGGGAACTACGTTTACTTCAGAAAGAAGAACATCGGAATCAGACACAATTAACAAGCAAACATCAGCTTTTCGTGGAACAAATGTTAAAACGTTTTGAACAAGAAATGAATGTAAGTGGGAAGAGGAATTGCCATCTCAGAAGTTGGCTGAAGATGGAGAAAAGAAAAATTAATAATCCATAAGTGGTATTAATTAGGCTAGGACGAAACCTGAAAACTATCACTAAAAGTAGTGTCAGTTCTCTGTAGAATTATGGATAGAATGGCAATCTTACCTATGTGAATGTATCAATATTAATACATTATATATTGTATATCGTATCATAACATAACAATATTCTCTACTATAAATTGTGGATGTTAGGTATGATAGGCTTGTAAACTTTTATTATTTAGAATAATTTTCCTGTTTTATATTTTAGTGTCTTCAAACGTTGAAGATCCTTTGGAAAATCCTTGCTAAAAACATAATATCAAGCAGCAAAATCCCAAATGTTTTGAACTTCTCATGCTGATTTTTTGAAGCTGCAGTTCAAAACATCAGGAGCATACAAGATTTCATATTCCTGACTTAGCACATACAAAACAAGGACTATTCTTCTTCTATCCCTAATAATTTCTCACACTTCTAAAAAATTGCAGGAGTCTCCCATCCAAACATAATTATAGTTATGCATTTTTGCATTGTAAAACTTGCTATGCATTTCTGTTCCAGATTCTCCTGCATGTTCAGAATGTCAGGAAGCAGCATATTTAGTTAAACATTCTGGGAGAAGAAATTCCTTCCAATCACTTTTCTTATGTCTCATAGTATGCCACTTCTAATTCTGGGTCTTCTGCAGAGGTTATCCCACAACTAAGGGCATGCAAACATCATGACTATGGTAATATGGGATTGTTGGAGCTGTATTCCAACACATCTGGAGAATGCAAGGTTGAAGAAGAGTTATGTAAACAGATGCAATCATTTCATCTGCCAGTATCAGCATTGCTGAATCCTTCTCAGTTTCTCTATTGTTAAATCTTCAAAAAAGAATTGGCAGTAATGTTTCATATACTATATTTGAACAGTTAACAGTCTCCATCCTCAAGTTTTCTCAGGGCTATACATTCCCAGTTTTCAATCGGGCTTAATAAGAATTTCTCATTCCTTGATAATCTGTACTGATGTTTTCTGAAATTATTCCTGTACTTGAGCAATTTTTCCCATTATTTTTTCCTGCTGCTAATGTGCATCATCCAATCTTATACATAGAAGGAATCTTGAACAGCTTTTTCCTGATCTACTGTAACACACACACACACACACAAAGAGGCAATCCACAGTCTACAGACAAGGATGCCACAGTTAGGTCCTAATAGTTATTGTCCAGGCTATCATTGCTGAATCAATCATCAGCAAAATGAATCCTATCATCCCCAAAAGGCTTGCATTAAGATTAGTGAGGCCACTAGTCCCAAAATATTGTCCCAAAATATTATCCAACTATCAGCGTTCCATTTAAGTTCAAATAATTCACTCAGCAATCAGATTGTAAACAATCTAAATAAGAGTTTATTAAGGAACCATACTGGTACATCTGTGGAAAACCTGGATCTGAACGCCCAGGTTTTTCCCCACCCAAAAGAGAATTCAGAACCACCCTCTTTTGACCATCATAAATCACATTCCCCAATTATAATTGATACCCAGCATTCCGTCTTCTGTCTTGGCGCTCTCTGTTCCAGGTGCTGCACAGTACACCCTTGACATACCGAGATAAGATATTGTTTTGACTACAACCCCCCTGCTTCCCATGAGAAGTATTTCTAGTCCTAATTATGTGGCAGCCTGCAGAGGCCCCAGTATTTTGCTTCCAAGGCTGACACCAACCTTCCTGCACTAGTTCAGAGGTCACATCACAGCTCCTATTGTTAAAACCTGTATACTGCCCGACTCTCAACAACTTTGGGAGACTCGCAACAAAGAAATTACATTAAACTAAAACATTAAAAAATAAAGATGGCAAGCATGATGAAGTGAGTGGTCCTTCTTTCTCTTGCTGAATCCGAGGTGAAATAACGAGAGTTACTTCTCAGTTACAGCTCCAGCAATGGACTCTTTAATGTTCACAGCCAAGATAGTGAGAGGGTGTTTTAGATTTAGAATAGAATGAGCTGGAAGGGACCTTGGAGGTCTTCTAGTCCAGCCCCCTGCTCAAGCAGGAGACCCTATACTATTTTAGATAAGTGACTGTCTAGACTCTTCTTAAAAACCTCCAGTGATGGAGCACCCACATTTTCTGCAGGCAAGCTATTCCACCAGTTAATTGTCCTCATTGTTAGGAAGTTTCTCCTTAATATGAATTAATTAATATGAACTTACCTAATGCTCCTTCTGTGAAACCAAACTTAGGTCCCTAAGCTTGGTTTTTTTCAAACTTTGCTTTTATTACTGAATTAAGATTCTATCCGTCTTTTCTTGTGTAGTCAAAGAAGAAGTTTTATGACACGGAACTAGAAAATCTAGAACGGCAACAGAAGCAGCAGATTGAAAAAATGGAGCAAGATCATGCACTGCACCGGCGAGATGAAGCTAAACGTATCCGTGCTGAGCAAGAAAGGGATCTGGTTAAATTTCAAGAATTGCTGAAACAAAAAAAGAAAGAGGTAAAGCTGCTGGTTTGAATTCTTGAATGCTAGGATGCCAACCCAGCTGTCAGTTAAAGTGTTTGTCATAAACAAAACAATTCAAGGGGTTGGAAGTTGAAATCCAGGACGATGAAGAAAGTAGTCTAAGGAGGAAAAAATATACAGGAATACAGAGAAGGGAGTTAGGGAAAGAAGAATGAAAAAGTGGGATGAGAGAGAAGGGAGGAAAACCTGAAAAACTAACAAAGTTGCTTAATGATTAAGCTGTGAAGTGTAAAGTTCCTGGTTCGAATCTCACTTCTTCCACAAACTTTTTCAACATCTTTAGACATTTCTCTATAGATACACTAGAAATACATTTTATTGTCCTAGGTGGGACTGCTGTATAAAATCGCATTTAGGGAGGAATTTGGGGAACAATGCCAATTTAAAAATGGTGAATAATAAAGGAATGAGCAACTGCAAGACAGTAGGAAGGAGAGACAGAAGAGAAACAAAAAACTGATGCACTCTTCAGTTTTCTGCTAAATGTATGAAACCTTATTATAGATCCTTCTAAACTACAAAAGGCTTCCCAGTGGTTCTGAATATCTCAAAATTTTGACTGCTTGTCTTTTTCCTTGTTATGAAGCTCAAGAATGACATTGAAAAGCTCCCACGGCAACAACGCAAGAGCAGCATGAAAGTGAAGATGGATGATTTTGTACAAAAAAAGCAAGTTATGGTAAGGCACAAGAGAGATTTAATTGACATTGTAGCACAAACTCTTACAGCAACATAGATTCCCAACCAGAAACACTATGGATTATTTCAAAGACCTTCATAGAGTCTGGAATTCTAGTTTCTAATTAGTTTGAGAATTACCTTCCCAACATATCTAAAAGTTGGCAGATTTGGGAAAGCTCTGGCCGGCCAAGACATATACATTCATATATCTCCTCCTTCATTCCAGGAACAAGACTTTCTAGCCAAACAGTCTGAGGATCTGGAGCAGGCTATGAAAAACATTACAGCTCAGAATCGGAAAGAGATCTGTGACAAAGAACGAGATTGCCTCAATAAAAAGCAACAACTTATGAGAGGTACTTTTTTTTCCTTCAATGGACAAGTTAGAATAGATTATGAGTAATGAAGTCAGACTAAGAAGTATATGCTTTCGTTTAAAGGCAATGCAATCTATTGCAGAGCATTGGCAAAGCCGTAAACAGGAAGAATGCAAATCCTTTACAGTAACGAGAAGCATGCCTTTGGATTGTCTTGAGTGCTCATCAGTATTTATACTATGGAATAATATTTTAAGCTTTTAAAAGAATGTTTTAAGATAGAGAGTTGTTTTTTGGAAAAGTAGCCAATTAATCTGAAGTTATAAGTTTCCAACCGCTTTTTGTCACAGTGCTCGCTTGAAAGCCAACAGTAAAACATCAAAAATAGAGCTTACCTATAACGTGGGGATGGGGAAACTTGTAATATTACAGATATTCTGATCTACACCTTCCAGCTTTCTGGCTGGTGCTGGTGAGAGTTGGAATAAAAAATTAAAAACAGAAGTAGAAATGTAAAAGTAAATTTTTGCTACAGATTTCTAAGGAAGCAAAAGCCACAATAGTATGAATTCTTCCCAGATTGTAGTATCTCGTTGTTCATCTTTCTTTAATAAAAGATCTCCTCTGAAGAACTATTCGTAAAAGATATGATGGGAAGAGATCTCATCTGTCACAAAGCCGTATTTTATGTACGTAAAGTGTTTGCATTTTTTTAAAAGTACATATGAGGAATAGATATGCAAAGAGAAAAAAGTGTCAAGTTCAGGAAACCAGGAGCCAATATAGAGTTCAAAAGCATGCAGGTTTATTCCCTGCAACCTATATACAAGAACCTGATCTACTAACAGTCAAGGCAAATTGGTGCCAGATAAGAGTCAACAGACTAAGCTAAACCTAAACCTAACCCTAACCCTGGACAGGGGACTGGACTTGGGTTTCTTGGGGGGCTCATAGTGACTCCAAACATATGATGCACTTAACCACCTTCTCAGGCTCAGCCTGATCATCTACAAAAAATTTTAGAAAGAAAACAGAGAGAAAATCATTTTAAAATGGCATTAGTGGAATTCATATGCAAAATTATACATAAGGGAGGCTTATCATTTTTCTTTTAAATGTGAATTAGGAACGTTGCATGCAAAAGCTTCATACATTAGGAGATGCTTCAAGGTACCACCAATTTTTGAAAATTACCTTTTAAAATGGTATTAACACAGCAATCTATGGAACACAATCATAGGAACACCGATTAGGAAATGATTATTTGTACTAACCACTAATCTAAAGGCTCACAGGTTTTCCATCTCTGTAGCAAAGATTTTGCAGTCAGTTCCCTCCCACACACACATATCCTTCTTCTCTTGCTTTGGGAACCCCTGTGCAAAGAAAAACAGCTGCTCTTGTCATTCATTCACCTTTTAATTTCAGGCCAATAATGTCATAATATAAAGAGAAGGTTGAGGGGACAGAAAATGAGCATGAGGGTAGATATGCTGAGATCGAAAGAGTTGCTCTTCCCCTCACTGTTCAAGTGTTCAAGAACGACCATATATATTTAATTTATTTTTTTTTTCACCCTGAGACCGAGAAGCTACTATTTGGGATCTTGAAGAGCACCATCTGCAGGAGAAGCATCAGACTTTGAAACAGCAACTAAAAGATCAGTATTTCCTCCAGAGACATGAGCTGCTCCGGAAACACGAAAAGGTAGCAGCATTTTCTGTTCTCATTCTTTTGAATGATAGGTGGGATCTAAAGTTGCAAATATACAAATCTAGCGTGCAAAAGAATCGGAGTGTGGAGATATGGAAAAGCTTATTTGGTAGAGCATCATAATGTTGAAGTTTTAAAATTGTATGGTAACTGTGGGCTACTAATCTCCTGGAAAAGAGTACTCTGATTATAATACAATCGTCTAGAGTTATTAGGAGGACAAACGCTTAGAGTTAGTCTCTCCGAAGTTAGGATTCTCTCAATGTGTTGGATTGTAGTTCCAATATCCACTGTGATTATAGTCAAGTTTGCTAAAGAAAATTTCTTCAAACCAAATTAAACTCTGATTTCAGAGAAAGAAACAAAAACATTAGATCAAATGTTCTATTTCCGCCTTTTGCTGTGATAGAGATTACATTGAATCTTTGGCAAAACTGCTTATTTTACACTATGGAACAAGATGCCTTTCATTTCCATTAGAGATGAATCTAATATTCCTTCTCTATGTGGAGAATACTAATATATATATTGTACCGCTGATACATTGGCACCTGTACTGTAAGTCTGTATGATCACTAATACTCATATATTGCTTATGTGCATAGTTTATTACACAGGACTACACATTGCATTGAACAGGTAGTTTTTCCACACATAAATAACGTACTGATTATGATTTCCATTACAAAATCCCACTGGGTAGATCTGTAATTTGGCAGCTTTCTATGATAGCTTTTATGTTTCAGCTGGCTTAATTAGCATTGTTGTCTCTGTGATAGTTCCCAATAGCTTACACTAGGGATGTATTCATAAGAGCTGGAGGCATTGATGTTATTTCCTTCAGAAAAAAAATGATACTAGCTTCCTCTGCATCTTCAAATCTTCCAGATTGATCTTACTTCTCTCTCTTCCCCAACAACCCTTTTGTTTCTTGTTCAATAATTTGTGACTCCTTGCCATTGATGTCTCTGAATGTAATGTGGGGCATTCTCTTACACTGGCTCCCACCACTGTGGTGATTTATATTGCAGGAACGTGAGCAAATGCAACGATATAACCAGCGCATGATAGAACAGCTGAAAGTTCGGCAGCAGCAAGAGAGAGCCCGTCTCCCCAAAATTCAAAGGAGTGAAGGGAAAACCCGCATGGCCATGTATAAAAAGAGTCTCCATATCAACTCCAGTGGAAGCGCCTCAGAACAGAGAGAGAAGATAAAACAGGTGAAGTTTGCTGTCAGACCTTGCTGAAGGGATCTGCCTGAGAACATTCATTAGATATAGAGATGGCTTGGGACCAATTCTCTTCAATTTCTTCATAAATTACCTCGGCTCGGCGGACCAGCAGAGGCAGCAGCAGCAGCACGAGTGGGAGGAGTAGGGATGGTTTTGAGTGCACACGCCACTTTCACAAATGCAGCTTCACACGCTTGCATGCATGTGCTCGTTCACCACATCCATGGCCTGGTTCTAAACGGGCTGTGGCCCACCACCAGGCTGTGAACTGGGGATTGGATACCCCTGACGTAGATAAGAGATTGAAGGAGAGTCATCAAATTTGTGGATGCGGGATTGCTAACGCTTTATTATTAGTTTAATTTATTATTAGTTTAATTTATATACCGCCCCATTCCAAAGACTCGGGGCGGTTCACAGCAACTATTTAAAAACAGTACAAAATAAATTACTTTAAAAGCTTTGTGAAGAGTGAAGATTCAGAAGGATCTTGGCAGACTTGAACATCGGGTCCTATCCAATGAGATGCAGTTCAGCGGTGAGACAAGTAAGGTCCTGCACTTGGGCAGAAAAAATCGGATGTACCAGTGCAAGATAGGCAGTAGTGCCTATGAGAGGGATCAAGGTGTCCTGGTGGACCACTGCTTAAGTGTGAGTCATCAGTGTGCTGCAAAGCCAAATTTGTCCAGGGCTGCATCAGTAGAAGGATGGCATCAAGATCAAGGGAAGTAATAGTACCACTCTAGGCTGCACTGATGATGCTGTATTTTGTTTGCTGCATCCAGTTCTGGGCATCAGATAAAAAAGATGCTGAGGCCCTAGAAAGAATGCAGAGAAAAGAAATAAAGATGATAAGGGGTCCGAAGACTAATCCTATGAAGAATGATTAAAGTACCTAGATACCTTTAGCTTAACAAAGAGAAGTCTGAGGGAAGGCATGATAGCAATCTTCCAATATTTGTATTTCCAATATAGAGAAGAAGGTGTTGATTTATTCTCCCTAGAACCTGAGATTAGGACAAGAAGCAACGAGTGGAAGTTTATCAGAGGGAGTTCCAACCTGGAACTAAGGAGTAATTTCTTGACAATGAGAATTTTCAAGCAGTGGAACAGCTTTCCTCCCAGAGTGGTTGCTGTTTCATTGCTGGAAGTTTTCAAGAAAACTTTGGACAACCATTTTTCCAAGATGATATGAGGACTCCTACCTCTGAGGTCCCTTCCAACTCTATGATTCTATGACTTGATGGAAAATAAGAAATGATTCTTTTGCCAATGAGTTCATATAACCTGCTTAGACATATTACAGGATTATAACAATATAACAATTTTTAACAAAGTGAGTAAGGTATAGGCATATTTTAAATAAAAAAAATGAGGTAATGGTAAATGAGGAATATGCTATTGTATACTTTCCCTGATTGTATCTGCTACCACATCCATTAGTGGGCCCAACTAACAAATTATGGAGGATTCTGAGACTGAGGACAACAAACCAGGGACCCGCCTTTGAATAATATGATGAATTATCTATAGATAGAATCATCCAAGGTTGTTTAGCTGTGCCAGCTCACAGGAGGAGCCACAGGTACTGCCACAGCAATACTGTATGGACCAATGCACTGCCAATTAATTGCTAAACTGTATTCTGGCCTTATATTTTTCATGCAATTGAACCCAATGAATGTATTATATTGTAAAAGTCTGCTAGACACAACTTAATGGGAATTATTTGTCTACCTGCATGTCATATCACTGACATTTAGGCTTCAGTGTTAAATGAGTTTCAAAATAGAAATAATTCAAACTTTCCACTCTGTCACATACTCTAATTTTATGAAAGGGTGGATAGATCGTAATTATGATCACCCGTCCCTCTTATTTTGAGTGTAGCTTAAGTAAGGAAAAATGAAATCAAATTGTATTGATAAAGCACTCACTATCCTCCAAGCAAATATTAGACAAGATCCAGAAATCCTGTAACTATCTCAGATGTTGATTTAAAACAGTTTCACTGCCAACAAATAATTAATCACAGTGGTAATCTTCAGTTACCTTCTGAAAGCATTTCAAAGTTCAGGCATATAACTCTTGTGGGAAGCCATCCAAACCTGGCATGATTATTGGTGCTCTCCCCATTATAGTTTGCACAGCAGGAAGATAAGAGACAAAAAGCTGAGCGAGTGCAACAGCAGCAGAAGCATGAAATGCAGATGAAGGAGATGTTGGCTCAGTGTGAGAGCAACATGCATGAACTCCAGCAGTTACAGGTAATTTAATATCAATAGTTCAGTTTTATTTTTGCTTATGTTAATCTTCAGAAGTACAGAACGTTTGAAATCTTTGAGCTATCATCATTTTCTGAAACATTTGTTAATACTGGTCACAGTCCTTAAAACAGAAGAGAGAAATAATATCAGGGATTTTTTTTTAATGCTGGCATGTAATTATATCTGAAGCTTTACCGAAGGAGTGAAATATGGATAAATAAATGTGGGTTCATTTAATTCATTTAAATCTTAAGATAACCCTGGTGAGTTATGCTAGTTTTGAAAGAGAATGATTTTTGTCAAAGCCATCAAGTAAACTCCATGGTTTACCATAGGTCTCAGGTCTTTATGTCCAGAGTGCAATATGCTAACCATGCTATATTTGCTAACTCCAAGTTAAGGAGGCACACTGAATCTGCGATATTAAGTGGAATGAGACTTCTTTCTACCTAATGTCAGAAAGATATTAGAAATATAACTTCATATTATTTGTTGCTATCATGCAATCTCAAATTAGGTCAAAGAGTTGGTAGGCCTGGTGCTGTTTCTTCCTTGCATAATATCTTCTCATATTTCTCTCTCTCTCTCTTGCTTGTTCCAATCTGTGTAGAATGAAAAGTGCCACCTTCTGGTTGAACATGAGACCCAAAAACTGAAAGCCCTGGATGAAAGTCACAACCTGACCCTCAAGGATTGGCGAGATAAACTTAGGCCAAGAAAAAAGGTGATTAAAAATTTGCACGCGTATCAGAATTAAATTGTGAAATTTTGAATTTCAAATCAGTTGGTCAAAATAAGGATAAAAAAAATGTTAATTTCCACAAGACCCACAATTTAGAGGAAAACAAATAGGGAGGACTTTGGATGTTTGTGAGCAGCTTTGCATTGTATACTCTGTTTTGTTTTCCTTATTCTAATGTCATATTTATTTCAACCTGCAGCTGCATGTAAGCTGGCAGGAATCCAGAGAGAAGCAAAGGATATTATTAGCAAAAACATCATCTTTTCACCTCTTTTGTCTTTGTGTTTCAGGCACTAGAAGATGAACTAAATCAGAAAAAGCGAGAACAAGAGCTGTTTTTCAAACTCAGTGAAGAAACTGATGGTCTGTCTCCTATGTCACCAAACAAGCCTGCTAAATTTGTCCCATTCAGCTCTACAGAGGCTTCATAATACTTGGGTTAAGAAGGCAAGGCTTGGTAATACTTGCCTTTGCCTGTTGGAGGGAAATCAACAGACAGGGCTCCTTCCTCTCTCTCTGCCAACTCTGATCAGAGTTTCCTGTTCATTTGTGTGCCGGATAGTCAATGTGGCTAGCAATCTGATCCACTATTGGTGATGCAGATTCACATGTAAGTTAGAAGCAAGCTGTAGCAAGCTTCAAGGGGACCAGATGATGGGGTCGACTGCAGAATCTACATTGCTTGCTGAATCCTTCCCCAGCCAGTTTTACCATTTCCTAATGGGATAGTGGAAAAGATCTAAGAGGAGATTAATTACAGTATTGGTTTAATTTTCCAAGTTAGCTTTCCTGTGTATCTGAGCTTAATGAGTAGGTGGTTTTACTCAACAGTATAACTTTGAGACTCAATAGTAGATGATGTTTACCTGTGATAGTCTTTAAGATGACAGTAAACCATCACCTGTGTTTAATGTGGACTCTACCCTTGTAAATTAAGAAAAAGACTGCTTTTTGTTCTCTGCTTCCCTTTTGGAATTGATCTGTCCCTCAGCATCTTCCAAACAACTTATGACATAATTTGGTGTTTTTTTTCTCTTCGCTATAGAATAGCCTGAAATTTAGAAGCAAAGCAATCTTAAATCAAACAGGGTAGCCAGAGGAATTAATTTCTATCATGGTGATGGTTGAGTAGAGACTGTGAGTAATGCTTCCAACCTGGGTTATGTTTAAATAAACAGACCTGTCCAAGCTAAATGGTTGTAAATGTACAGTAAGGAAGAATTATCTTTCTCTGCTTTGTCAATCATCTGTGATCCCAGTAGCTTCTCTTTTCAGATACAGCATTCTACTTTTGGTTTACCTGTGTGCTAGTGAGCCAGAATTCTGTGGTTCCCTTTCGTTCCACAGTCAAGGATGAAGCCTCCGCTGAAATTATGGAAAGAGCTAGTGTTTACTCTTTAGGTAGATTAAAGAAGAGCAACCCCAGATGTCCATGGCAACAAATTCGTAGCTGGACTAAGATTGAAGGCACTTTGCTTTGTATCAAATTGTATATGATTTTCAAGTTTTCATAGAGTAGCAAATGCTAGCTTAGGGACTTTCTCGTGCTAAATGATTGGGTGTGCTCAGAATTGAAGACACAATTTTGAAATAAAGCAATGCTGCATGGCTATGAGTAATTGCAGCCTTTGCAGTTTCTCTGAATCAATAGAAAGGGCCACCTAAGAAAAGCCACAAATTGTAGAATATATTATTATATATTTGAAATGCTAAAGCAGTTCAGTATTTCAGACTTTCACAAATGCTATTTTTGACCAAAGAGATCTTTTTTCTTTCCCTCCCACATGTTTTGATTTATTTAATATAAATTCCCAAAGGTTTTATCCTCTTTGCCAGTGTTCATTGCCCTACGAATTATATTTAAATTGTTGTTTTCTCATTGATGAAGTATAATTCACGCAGATTTCAATTTGAGCAACCAGCTATATGTAATAAATATGTATTGTTTGGTACTCGTGTAGCTATAAGTCCAAACAGAAAGCTGATACAATTCATTTTCACCATCTCAGAACAATACGCATTTATGGAAAGAACGTGATCCTTTTGTTCCTTTTGGTGTCCAGTATAGGGTTGTTCTAAACTTCGCTCGTTGCCCTCCCTGTAGGAAAAATGGTTCTGTTTTCTTATGCACTGTTCTTCAAAGCACTGTTGCTAATGACCTGTTTTCTGCGCTGACAGCTAATTTGTTGGAATGTCAATTGAAGTTTAGTAAACTAGTGGCAGCTGACAGAGCCAGTCACAATGCGTCAAACATTATATTAAAGGTGTCAGGGTGAAAATACAATCTGAAAGAAATGTCTGCCGAAAGGATACTGGATATTAGAAGTTTTTAGGAACTGTGTGTTCACAAAGCACTTTAATCCCTTTTCAAACTGTTTTAGATCTTTGAGTGTTACGATAATGTGTGAGGAGAGAGAGAGAAAAAAGGGAACAAAGCCTGCACATGAATGTTGAAAGTAAAGGCAAATTTTCTTTAAATGAACAGTGTTAGCTTCATCTTGAAAATGATGGATGCTTTATAAACATTGTGTCTTGGGTGCATTGGTTTGTATGCACATTCCTGCTTTTTCCTCTCTTGGCCAAGAAAGCAAACAATGGCATACACTCACAATTGCTTTTTCTCTCTTCCCTTCCCTTGCCAAACTGATCCTGGCTGTTCCCAAAGGGGCTGGAACAGTGCAATATGCACTTTCTAATTTCTCCAGAAAGGTTATTGAAAGAAAGTATCCCTTCCCTTCTTTAAACACTTGTTAACTTAGGAAAAAAAAATATTTTGGTTTCATCAGGGGAGAGAGAAGGTATTTTGTATTTTTATAGGGGTAAGGGTTTTTTGGGAAAAAAAATCTCAAGGATTTTCTCTCTTTGGGTTACCACAATGATGTAAATAATCTAATAAAATACAAACCACTAAGCCTTTGCATAGCGATCCAGAATTGTATTCCTGCTGCGTGTCTCTTTAGGTCAGCAGTGCTGAGCTGTATTTATACATGATCTTGGCTTGGCTACAGTGGAGTTGTGTTTCAGAATTCTGTTGATTGGCATTAAAAAAAAAATAAAACCCAAGTCCACAGCTTGCTGGCCCTGTAAAAAGTGTTTTTAAAATATAGATGGTCTTACTTGAAAATATCTGTACTGTATTGGAATGTGTTAATATTAAACTATTAATTCTTGAAGCAAACTGACTAGCTCAAACTATGTACAAGACTCTGTCACTGATTATTTTTAAAAAGGTTGGCATCGATAGCAAGGAAAATCTGCACCTTTCATAGACTCTTAGCATAACCTTATAATAGTTCTATTTTGATATGAACTATTATACTGTAGAATAGGCTGGAAGTATTGAAGTATTTAAAAGTATTTACAGTAATTTCATTTTCTGAAATTACTTTCAGGTACATAAAACCTGGCTTTAGAGGAGTACCAGAAACATTTCTACCTTACATACTATATCCTGAAGTCTTAGTTAAAAGGGCCTTTGTTACCATCTAGTAATTTACTGATTTTCTGTGACATGGAGATTTTTGTTAATTGACCAGGTTTAATAGAGAAGCCATTTTTCCTGTACATTTTTAGCAGTTCCCATAAAGTATTAGGGCAGCTGAGAATAGAAAACGCACAAATTTGTGTTCAGGATTTTGCACCACTTATAATATCTTATACAATATCTATTACTATGCAGTACTAGTTGATTATTCAAAGCCTCTAGTCAGCGATGCTAGTTCTTGATTTTTGAGTCCTAATCTCCCTTCTCATCCCCTAGAGAGGGAAGAGTTGTCGGAGGAATAAACAACAGCTAAAAAAATAAATGAAAAAACTCCACAACCACTGGAGAACTCTTCCTGCCCTGAGAAGCAGTCTCCTAACAAGGCATCATTGCAAATGCCTTCATTCTAGTGAGCTGTGATGCATTTGCCATGTAAGCTAAAGGTCTAGGACAACTCACCACCGCCACCTGGGTGGTGGGGTAGCTCACTGCGGGAGAATGCCGGAGGTGAGGGAAACCTTCTCCCCCTGCAGATCAGACTGGGGAGGGGGGAAATTTGGGAGGACAAAGTGGGGAGAAGAAGAGGGAGAGAGTCACATATTTTTCTGTACACAGGAGTTTCTGCCTCAGAGTTCAAGGGGTATATTTGGGGGGGGGGGGGGGCTAAGCCAGATCAATGAAG